>OY744555.1:34686391-34701391 GCA_963556195.1 Sepiola atlantica
ACATTAGAAAGTTTTATAGGGAAATAACAAAGTTCCGATCAACAAGAACACTGGTCACTCTTCGCTGATGTGTCGCCTTTAAATATAATGCAATATAAAAATTCAATGACGTCATCGTTTTTAAAGGCAAAAGTAAACAACTCAAATAATTTTATCCACAAAAACGTTTGAATTTTTAAACACTAAAATACAGATTCTTTTTGTATTAATTGGACAAAAAGAGGTCCGAAAATAAAATTGGGTGATAAGGTACATCCCTTGAACCAGAGTTATCTCCCTTGAGAAAATCTTTAATTATAAGAAATAGTCTGGTGCTTATGTTGATTAGCGGCCATATGAACAAATTATTTTTATATAAAAACAATAATATATACTTATTAAGCATTATATTCTTACTCACTGTACGAAAAAGTAGAAAAAATTATCCACTAGAACTTTAATTACAAGTATTTTTACATTCTGCGTATCATAACAGCGACTCGTTCAGTAAGCCTCCATCTTGTTTTTTTAAGAAGATTTCAGTTATCTGCCCTTCAAATCTTCTACCTTGAGAAAATCTTTAATTATAAGAAATAGTTTGGTGCTTATGTTGTAATCAACCATATGAAAAAATTATTTTTATATAAAAACAATAATATATACTTATTAAGCATTAAGCCTCCATCTTGTTTTTTAAGAAGATTTCAGTTATCTGCCCTTGAAATCTTCTTACAAAACAAGATGGACGCTTACTGAACAAGTCGCTGTTATGATACGCAGAATGTAAAAATACTTGCAATTAAAGTTCTAGTGGATATTTTTTTCTACTTTTTCGTACAGTGAGTAAGAATATAACGCTGAATAAGTATATATTATTGTTTTTATATAAAAATAATATTTTCATAGGGCCGCTAATCAGCATAAGCACCAATAGTTTTAGTAGACTAAAAGTTGAACAAAATCGTCGTAATCTCTTTGATAAAACAGATCAACAAACTGCTGTTCTCATCCTCACTTTATGTGCTTTCGTTGCACCGGCACGGCAAGACCAATAGATGGCAGACCACTTACGGAGATGGATACTGGTGACAACAAGCTGGAAGTAGTGACAGACTTTTGTTATCTTGGAGATGTGCTGTCATCAGGTGGAGGCTGTGAACTCGCGGCAGCTACACGTTGCAAGTGTGCCTGGAAAAAATTTAGAGAGCTGCTACCAATCCTGACAAACAAACACCTGCCAACAACTACAAGAGGGCGTGTATACTCCTCATGTGTCAGAAGTGTGCTGTTGTATGGCTCAGAAACTTGGGCTGTCTCTGCTGGTATACTAAAGAAGCTGCACCGTAATGACAGGGCAATGGTCAGATGGATCTGTTTGGTGAGGCCTGAACAGTACGTTTCTTTTGAATCCCTGCTCTCACAGGTCGACTTGAAAAGCCTTACGGACATCATGCGGAAGAACAGACTGCGTTGGTTGGGTCACATTGAGCGTAGCGATGGCTGGATTGCTAAAGTCCGAAAGTTGAATGTGCCAGCAGAGAACATTACCACTGGCAGACCCAAGTTGACTTGGGAGGACGTAGTCAAACGTGATAGGAAGGCCATGGGTATGGATTCCATCAAGCCTTGCCAAAGACAGGAGTGGAGAGGAAGACTTAGATTTCGAGACTAGACAATCAGGCCCCACCCTCATCAGAGGATTAATTGTGGCCTGATTCAACAAATAAACCGGTTGATGATGATGATGATGATGATCTGGAATGTTATTCTCACAATGTTTTGGCCGATGTATTCTCGGACCTTCTGCAGGAATTTTTATGTTAGATTCAAGAATCTGTACGGAATTTATTTAATTCACAAGAATTAATTGTTCTCATTCTGTCAGTCATGGCCGAATCGAAATCTTAAGTGATTTCAATTCTTAGTTAATATCGCCTTTAATGAGGATTGAAACTTTAACTTTCAGAAAACTGTCACTGATTATTACTTAGCATTTTATCCGTTGCGCCGTGGATCAATGTGAAGAAAAGTTGGAGGTTACATCAGCCGAAATGCTGCGAGAATAATATCCAAGTTCAAATAATTCAAATTATCCTCATCTTAAAACTTCCCAAACAAGATTCCTTGTGGTTCTTACCTTTTCGCAATTTTTGAGGTTTCAACAAATTAAAATCTACAAAGCAAGAAAAGAACTTGTTTGAAATGCATAGAAAATTATAAAAACCACAATAAAATCATTGTAGTTATGAAACACACATTTTAACAATTGTATTACTTTAGGTAGATATAAAAAATGAAGATTATATCATTTGTAAGTTTTAAATCTTTTAAAATTATCAATCTTACAAATTGTTAAAATTTTTTAAAATACTTAAAATTTTAAATTGTATTTACACAATTATTGAAACAATATAGTATTATTTAAAAAAAATATTAAAGATATTTATGAGACAGATTTTAAGATTATTAAAATTACTTGTATTTAAGAAATTGTCATTTTTTTAGTTCTTCCAACAATGTAATTTATAAGAATACTAGTCTATGGCCTTAATTGGACAAAAAGAGGTCCGAATATAAAATTGGGTGATAAGGTACAACCCTTGAACCAGAGTTATCTACCTTGAGAAATCTTTAATTATAAGAAATAGTTTTAGTAGACTAAAATTTGAACAAAATTGTAGTAATCTCTCTGATAAAGCAGGTCAACAATCAGACAGTTAACCTGTAATAACAGATTTGAATTACTTTTGACTATGTTTTTATAATAAGCTCTACATTGTCTATTCTGTAGTAGGATCTTTGTTGGTGTGTATTTCGCACTAGATAAAGAAACAATTCAAAGAAGTGGCAGTGAATAATGTAACACAAAGTTATCTTGCCAGATTTTCAAAGTCAGACCCAAATAACAATCCGTCTGACATATCGATATTTGATTCGAACCAACCAATTATTCTGTTTCTTTTTTTCGCTATATTATTGGCACAAATATATTTTATTTCTATGTCAGTTTTTAAAAAAAATACTTATTCTAGCTAAGAAAAGTTTTAGAGCAGCATTTTTTTCCTTACACCGAATATTCTTAGACATTAAAGGGAAATAATCATGTCATGAGTCATTTTTTCCTTACACCGAATATTCTTACACATTAAAGGGAAATAATCATGTCATGAGTCATTTTTTCCTTACACCGAATATTCTTAGACATTAAAGGGAAATAATCATGTCATGAGTTATTTCCCTTAATTTCTGTAAAAAATATTTTTAAACATTAAAACTAAGTTTTTAAAAATTCTTGTTTCATAAAATCGCTTACAAAATTAAAGTCACCAAAATTACTTTCATTTCATTGTAAACAAGTTAGTTATTATTTCTTTCACTCCCGGGCAACACTGGGGATATAAAGAAGTGCTTAGCCCACAGTATGCACACTCTTGCTACCATCTTTACGATACACACTGTCTCAAAGTCTCTTGCCTCAGTTTTTTTTGCTGTGGACAAACAACTGTAAAAGTTAAGTCATGGCAACGCTTGGGATTAAGGCGGGAAATATATGCACATTTGCGTCAAATATTTTCCACGTGCAACCACGGGCAACTTGCGATTGCATTTTCTAGAAGAATTTTCTAGAAAAATTTTCTAGAAGAATTTTCTAGAAAAATTTTCTAGAAGAATTTTCTAGAAGAATTTTCTAGAAGAATTTTCTAGAAGAATTTTCTAGAAAAATTTTCTAGAAGAATTTTCTAGAAAAATTTTCTAGAAGAATTTTCTAGAAAAATTTTCTAGAAGAATTTTCTAGAAGAATTTTCTAGAAAAATTTTCTAGAAGGATTTTCTAGAAGAATTTTCTAGAAGAATTTTCTAGAAGAATTTTCTAGAAGGATTTTCTAGAAAAATTTTCTAGAAGAATTGTCTGTAAGAAAAAGATTATCGATGATGGTAAAACCATGGATGAACATAAAATGCACATTTAACATGATTTGATTGTTCATGTGCAACAAAAATGTGCAACAAAAAATTTGGTCATCAATACTAATGATGCACAGTAAGTGCAAACACGTGCAGAGAGGAATGATCTGTGAATATTTCTTTTTTGCTTTTGATAATTGCAGAAGATCGACAATTTGTGAAGATTGACAATTGGTGATCTGAAGGTATTTTTAGGGGGGATATGACAAAGGAAATGAATTTGTAGAAAATGACAGGTGAACCGAGTTGGAGTTTTACAATAAAAAATCTTTGAATTTTATTCATTGTCTCCGCATTCACATATCAGTCATACTCTTCGGCTGTGTCTTTCATTTTATAGTAAATTTAAGTATTGAGATTGTGAAATATTTGGAAAATACAAAACCCTAACCGTAATTATTATATCATTATTTAAACTAAGCATTAAAATGATTATTTGTTTTTAATTTGCAACTAAGAAACAAAATTGAGTTTTTATATTGATGGAAGCAACAACAGAAAATCATTGGGTTGAGGAATAATTTGTAGCCATTTTTTTTCTCCTATATTTAAAAACGCGGTGCTGTTATGGATGACGCGCCTGATTTCCATGTGTTGGCAACGATCGAGCAGGTCACGGAAGCGCCCGAGAGTTGCACCGAGACGAAAACGGCAAACGTTAATGGAAGCCTTGCAGGCAATAATATAAGACAAATGAATTCAAAGAAAAAATAAATTCAAAGAAAAAATACATAGATAAAAAGATAAAAACCGAACAAACTGTAGGTGGGAGGTGGGGGGGGGGGGTCACATGAACTATTTTCAATCAAATGTATAGAAAGAAAAAATTTTTTTTTGGTGTTGGGGGGGATTTTGTCAATGTTTTCTTTTTCATTTGTTTCGCTGTTTTTCTTTTTTTTCTTCTTGCTAACCCATTTTTCTTTCTTTCTGTGTTTTATACAAAGAAAGAAAGAAAAATGGGTTAGGGTTTAGGGTTAAGGTTCCAATTAGGGTTAGGGCTCCCGTTCTTAGCGATAGCCAAGCCCTGCATTTAAACTGCTAATCTATAACTGGAAGACGCTAATATAAGACAAATAAATTCAAAGAAAAAATACATAGATTAAAATCATTTTTTTTTGTGAAAATAATGTTTTTTTTGGGGGGAGGGGGGGGGTAAAATTTTGTCAATGTTTTTATAAGATAAAAGAAAGAAAAAATTATATTATTCCGTCAGTGCTCGGGTGCTTCCGCGACATGCTCGATCGTTGTCGACGCAAAGTCACGGAAATCAGGCACGTCATCAATAACAGTACCAACAATTCAATTGTAAATTGGAAGAAAAAAGTTGGCTCTACAATAAAATGTTTTGCTTTTTTAGCTCTATTGATTTTTGTATTTTTCAATCATTAAGATGGATGTCAAGTGGACAAAACTGGGCATTTTGTCGTCATTGCATTTAATTGGGTCAAATCGGTTACAGTGGTCAAAGCTGATTGGGAAATTTGTGCCAACTTCAAAAATGACAATTTTGATCTCAAGGATGGATCACACACCGGTTGATCAATTGAGTCCGATTAAGAGTGACTGAATCAACTTCTTCAGACAAATCAACCACAAACGAGCAGAGAATTGGCAGAACTAATAGATTATGAAGAGAAACTGGTGAATGATCTTCACTCAATCGGCAATGTTCAGGCATTATTTTTCAACCCAATATGAAAGCCAACCTTATCTAATATGACGTTAACTAAGCAACTGAACGAATTTAAGCAATATTTGTCTGTTTTATGGCATATCAACCCTTTTTTGTAATTAATTCATTATATACAATTAATTTTTGTGTTGTTTAATCTATATATTAATACGATAGCGTGTGTGTTCGTGGGTCACGCTCACATCAAAAGCTCTGTGCATGCGTGCCGCACCTAGATTTGGAAAAACATTCAAGTCACCTAATTTTCATAATATCTTCAAGTATTTCCCTTTGGCGCAACGGTTGACGACGTAGGATTTGACATCGGTTTTTGACGTCGGCCAGACTGGTTAAAAGTTCGATTCAAACTCACCTCTAAGATTTTTTTTTACATCGAAGAGGGGAGGGAAGTAGGGAGGGGACTACCGAAAAGATACATATAAATACGATAGCTTGTGTGTTATTTTGTGTGTCACGCTTACATCAAAAGCAACGACCTTCCGAATCTTTGTATGCTACTCATGAATTGGAGGCAAATTTAATTTAATCTAAAGCATTTACAAAGTAAGGTTTAGTCGTCGAAATATTACCTTCACTAGAAATATTGTATATAAAAAAGTTTTGTAAATTGTTTCATGTATTGTTCATTTTTTAAAATAAATATACAAGTCCAAATCTTATCATATTTTATTCAAACACGTATAGGTTAGGAAGAAGATAATTAGTATTGAAAACAACATTTCGTGTAATTTACACGGGTCCTGCTAGTACTTAAATAATACATATTGTAAGTGATTCATTATATACGATTAATTGAACACAAGTTGCGATTTTATCCATAGCTGGAGTGAAATAATCGCTTTCATACATCTAACATTATTAATATGTAAATAACAACCATAGATTGAATGGTTTTTGCACTCAGCATGACGTATTCCATAGACTGTAATGGTATCCATTTGGCTAATCATGTACCGGGCCTGCACATATTATATACGTACATCGCACAAACATTTACTGAGTGTGAAAGATTCATGCATTTAAGAAAATATAAATATCTTTAAAAGTAAATTAATTAATTTTTTTGTTAAAATTTAAAACTTCAAGACAAAAAAAATATATTTTAAAAAAATTATTTGCACCCATACCTGGTATTAAGTTAAGTTAAGTTAAAATTTAAAACTTCAAGACAAAAAAATATATTTTCAAAAAATTATTTGCACCCATACCTGGTATTAAGTTGCTGGATTTACGTCGCACTCTGCCACGTTTCTCAAGATAATCCAATCCACTAATCTGATGCCTCTTGCCAGGGTCTACATTTTCACTGTTGGAAGCAGCTATACAAGACAAGGCAATCAGTCAAAATTGAGGTGAAAAGAAAAATAAAGTTCTAGTCCACAATTTGGAAATTAAATAAAGTTTTTTTTAAAAGTCTAATTGAAACAAATTTGGAAATTAAATGAAGATTTTTTTAAAAGTTTAATTAAAAAAAAATTCCTTCTAAAATCTGATCAGAAAAGAATGAAAATTAGTTTAACGTTTTTACCTTTTTAATCTCATTTCAGTTTTAACCCTAGCCCTAACCCGTACTTGGTATTTTCAATCTCATTTTAGTTTTAAAAAAGTGATATTTTAAAAGTTTAGTTTCGGGATATATATCTATGTATAATATTCTTTATAGCTTTATATATAGAGATATATATATGTATATATATATATATATATATATATATATGTATAATATTCTTTATAGCTTTCTCCTCCAAAATCATTCGACTACACCAAATAAATCAGCCATTACTTTTGAATAAAAATAAAAAAAATAAAATACATAGTAAATTAAAAAAAGATTTAGTTAATTCATCGTCTTCTTTGAAAAACGTAGGCATTCTTTTTACGTGCACGCCTCTCAGGTGTATTTTTAAAATTCCATCCTTTCACCAGCTTTTTAGTCGATTTTTGCCATCAACACATGAAGATGATTCGAGAAAGAATCGAAAACGTTTGTAACACAAATGGATCTTTCATTAATTTGTTTGATTTTAACCAGACGGAAGAGTTCTGTTGTTTTTTGATAATGTTTGCATGAATATATATATATATATATATAAAGTGGTGTACTAAAAGCGAACTTTTAGAAAAAGTAAAACCTATTGTGAAGAGTATACAGCTCAATATCCAGGATAGAGCAGGTAGAATGAAGAAGAATGGAAAGGAATTAGAGAAGCAAAAGCCAAATCAAAATTCAATTCAATTGCTCAAAGCTTTGAGCAATTGAATTGAATTTTGATTTGGCTTTTGCTTCTCTAATTCCTTTCCATTCTTCTTCATTATATATATATATATATATATATATATATATATATATATATATATATATATATATATTTTTAGATGTCTAAAAAGTAACCAGACTTGTGCCACGAGCAATTTTGATTCCAAACAAACGGCAAAGTACCCGACCCCAACCCCCACCCCAACCCCAACCCCCACATACACATGCTTTCAAAACAGGTCCCCTTGATGGTACCTTCGAGCTTGGGGGAAGAAAAAAAGACGAATAGGGAAGTTGTTCCAGTATGACTATCTTCTTTGGCCAGGAACTGCCGGATGTGCATTGTGAGCAGGTGCATTGTCGTGGTGAATAAAAGGGTGTAATCAAAAGCATGTGACCAAAATGCAATGGCTGCTGACAGTGGAGATTACACTTCCAAGATAGATGCGAAATGATAATAGTATTTATAGAAAAGACTGAGACTAGCAACATCAAGATAGATGTGAAATGATAACACAATCCACTTTTTTTAATGGAAATCGCTCCAATTGTATTCTTGTCCAATTATCGGATGTACGCTCCGTAGCTGTTTTGTTTGTTTCTTTCTTTGTGTTGTTTTACGGCATATCAACCTTTTTCAGGTCATTTAATGCCGAATCGTATTTTTTTTTAAGTCACTTGATGTAAGGAGCTAACAAGAACGAAATATGATTATCGCAAAGACAGAAGATGCCTATTGGCTTTAGTCTTGAAAAGACCAAGGCTATATGTAGGATGAAAACAGTCAGCAGGAAGAGAGTTCCACAAGCTTACAGTTCTTGGAAAGAAGCGACTGGAATAAGATCGGATTGATATAACTTATTAATTATTGGACCTATTTTTAACTGTGGTATTGAAACATATACTGGGTATCTAGTAATATATATATTTATTTAGATATTACAATGAGGTATGAAAACAGCGAATTGATGGAGACCACTAGACAAACAAGTCAAACGAGCTGGTACAAAGGAAGCAGATATTAAATCAGATAATTCTGAAGAACACATGCCATAATAGTATTTATAGAAAAGACTGAGACTAGCAACATCACGTCTGTGAGAGAGAGGATGCAGAGAAGAAGAAAGGGCGGGGCCAATCAAATTACAGATACGTTTCTGCACCTTTTGCCCATAGCTCACCTAGTCATATAAGTTTTCATTTCATACACACACATATATATGTACGTATGTATATACATATTTTATTTAAATATAATACATTACTGTGTTCGCTGGAGATACCCAGGTTTCGTTCATCTGGTTATCCTGGAAGTAGTAAAAATCCAGCTTGTTCTTACTCCAGATAGAAACATCAGTCCCGTTTAAAGTGAAATATCTTTTTAGACAGTGAACACAGAATTGTATAATAGTGAAACAATAATTAATATTAGCGTTTGTATGATACTTGTGATACATGCTATATATATATATATATATATATATATATATAAAATAGTAACTTTGTCTGTGTGTGTGTCCGCCTGATCTCTGTGTCTTATGTTCACCCAAACCGCTGGACAGAATTGCTTGAAAATTGGCATGTGGACTACTGACTTTTCAGTGAAGGTCATAAGCTATGTAAGAAATATATCACTTCAACGCTGGGGTAGCCCCCACCCCCACTAAAAACTGTTTATCCCTTAGTTTCAAATGAAATTTAAACCATAGGTAAATGACCAAAAATTATGTCTATTCCCAAAATTTCAGCAAATTTTGATATTAAGAGGGTCCCCGGGGGCACAACCCATTCACTGAAAACTGTTTTCCCTTTGATTCAAATGAAATAATATATATATATATATATATATATATTAAATTGGAAGAGTTCATATTTTTTTTAAACATCTTTTTAAGAATTTAATAATAATAAATGAGGCTAAAAGCCTTAAAAAGCATGTTTTGATGCGATATTTATTAATAAAAACCAAAGTAAAAATGAAAAAGAAAACCTGTTCTGATTTTATTTTTATTAATAAATATCGCATCAAAACATGCTTTCAAGGCTTTTAGCCTCATTTATATATTTATATATATATATATATATATATATATATATAAATATATATATAAAAATAAAAAGGAAATGGTAGTTTGCTTGAAGCATTGCTGGTAAACAAGTAAATATGAAGGTGAGAATTCCGAGGAAGGATCAATGGAATGTTGAGAACCGGAATATGGAATATTTTTTTGTTTCATAATCAAAAAGATGAGTACTTTCGATTCGTTCACAAATCATCTTCAGGTGACATTAAACACGATCAATGAGAAGCTTATATATATATATATATATATATATATATATATATATATATATATATATATATTGTGTGTGTATTTAGGCAGCATGCTTTCATTTAGACATACGTTGTTGTATATCACGAAATGTTCTTGTTTCATCAATCTTTTTGTGATCTTATCGATCCTTCGGATAATCCGTCTTGTATTCTTGTCCAATTGTCGGATGTAGCCGTTTTGTTCCATTTTTGGTCACGAGGATATATACATATATATATATATAGATATATATATATAGATATATATATAGATATATATATATATAGAGAGAGAGATATATATATATATGTACATATATATATATATATATATATATATATATATATATATATTATGGTTGTTGATGTGTCGATGAAACGCTGTCATGTATTTGGATTTTTGAAAGATGAATAAAAACATAATTAAGGAAATCTAACTGTCTATTGTTTATTAATATATATATATATATATATATATATATATATATATATATATATATAGGATCAAATATAAACCAAAGTAAAACTTTTAGTAGATGGAACCTATTGTGAAGAGGATTTGCTCAATATACGAGATAGAGCAATTGTAGTGATAAGAGAAAAAAGAGTGATAAAAATGCGACGATTTTACGGAACTTCTCTTTTCATTCACTGCGTTTTTTTAATAATAATTAAAAAAAAAAATTTTTTTAAATAATAATTTTCTTATTTTTCTAATATTTGAACTTTGGTTTTTTCGAAAGCCAACTTATCTATCTGTATTTCTCCTCTGATGATAAGATCTCGATCTTTGAAAAGCCTTGGCTTAAGGAAAGAATAATAAACACTAGTTTATTACTGAATACACCTTGCATTGAACAATTGAAATTTGAAATAAATTTGGACAATCGTCGCATTTTTATCACTCTTTTTTCTCATATATATATATATATATATATATATATATATATATATATATATATATATATATATATATGAGAAAGGAAGGATGAGAGTAATCCGACGTAATGGGAAATGAAAAAGGAAAACCAAGAGATATTTTTATATAGAATATATAAAAATATCTCTTGGTTTTTCCTTTTTCATTTCCCATATATATATATATATAATTATTATTAATAAAATTATTATTAATAGAATTATTTTTAATAGAATTATTATTAATAGAATTATTATACTAAATATGAGTTCATCATCGTTTATTTTCCTAAGGTTTTTTCTATATAATTTAATGACACAACAAGAAATCAAATTAAAAAAATTAGTGGTAGTGGTTGCAACACGATGGTTCATTTAATATTTGTATTAGTTTATACTTGAATACTTTGCAAAAGTAATTTCCAACAAAAATGTCTAAATTATAAAAAATAATTTGATTTGTTTCATAGGTTTTATTTCTCGTGCAGAACTACTGAAATATATTTTTTACGTTATGTTTTCATATAGAAATAATTGTGACAGGTTTAAAAAATAAATGTAACGATTCTTGATCAAGAAACGAAATGACAATAAATTAAAACTGTAAGGCATGCTGGGAAATCATGCAAATTTGTTACTGAAAGTGAAAAGATCGGGTTAGGGTTAGCAAAGAACCAGATTTTCTTTTTACTCTTAAACTGTTTATAAATAAAGGAAAATTATATACAGCATTTTCAATGTGTAAATTGAGCACCCCGCTAATCTCAGTCTCTAAAAAGAATGGGCTTAGTATCGCACTATATCTGACGTCACTCAAATGAGCCACAAATTCTCAAATGTAAACAAAAAATAAACACAGAACCCATTAAAAAAAATAGAAAATAATTTATATATTTATTGTTTACAAAAATAATATTTTATGAAGATTTTAATTAAATTTATCGCCTTGAAACTGCATATCTATATATGCAGTTTGAAGGTGATAAATTTAATTCAAATCTTCATAAAATATTATTACATATAATTATTAAAAAAGAGAATTGCATAAAAATGTCTTAACGAGTAATCTTTTCTATAAAAAGATCTTTTTCAAACAAAATTTCTTTTAAACTAATGCAACCGGATTAGTAGTTTTCCACCAAAATAAATTTATTGATTGACTGAAAAAAACGGAAAATGGTATTTTTTGTTTACATAGTATTAGTAAATTTATTTGCACATTTTCAATGAGTCATTTGTCAGAAAAAAAACTTTTTTTCTGTGGATTTTGTTCTTTCCTATACAGACTAAAATACTTGAGTAAAAATATTTTTTTGTACATTCAACCTAAAAACAAAATCGTTGGTAAATGAAATTTTATTTGCATATCTACATCAGATGTTCAAAGGCGTACAATTTGCAAGTATATATATTTCGTAAGAAATAAATATATATTTCTCATGAGAAGCACAAATTCTTTTTCTTTTTAATGGAGAAAATGTTATTCTGAGATCAAAGTCAATTAAACAAAACCGTTTCGTCTTCCAACCAATTTCAGTGGAAACGTCGGGTGTGCTTGGCCCCGAGACTGTTCAATTTTTTCAGGACATTGGACGGAGGATTTCAACGTCTAGGTACAAGCCCCGTGAGTTAGCCTGGTTGTTCCAACACATCTCCCTGGCAACGCTATGTCAGTAACGGCGGCGTCACTTCCGTTCTAATCGTCATCTGTTGACTCTCTCTTTCTTTCTCTCCCCCTCTCTATCTACCTATGTCTGTGTCTGTGTCTTTGCTTCTCTTTCTCTCACATTATTGTTTTATAAATAATTTGACTTGTTTTGGTTTGTCTTCACAATGGCAGCCATGATTGTTTAGTTATTGTTGGTTTGAAATTGTATTTCTTGTCCTGGAATAAAATGCTGTTTACAGGAATAAAAAAAGTTTGTTTCGCTTATGTTCGGGAAAGTGTGGCACATTTGAGTGATGTCAGATCCAGTGCTATGCTAAACACGTACCTTTCATAGACCAGCAGAACTTGGGTGCTGAATCTATACATGATCCCATTTCAGACAATTAACTATGATAATTGACTTACCTCCCTATGTTAAACTTATCTTTGCAGACATACAAGCAAATATAGAAATGATGAATTATTGCATATTTTCACACCTTATTAAATCAGTTAGTCTCTATATTAGTCATTTTTGAGTCTCTATATTAGTATAAAGTTTTGGTATTCTTATGTTACAAATGTGAAGGCTCAAATTAGATTTAACTTAATTGAAAACAAATGTTTCTGAAAGGTTATTGAGCCCCTTTTGTGTATACAAGGTCTGCTGTCTTGATTTTGAAAAGTAGATTTTCATGTTTTCATTATTGATAAGAGAGCATGTAAAATTCTTCCAATTTCTACGATGATCTGACATTATATTTTGTGTTTATGTCAAAATGTGAATTCCTTGAAATGGTTGACGGAAAAAGTGAAATGAAGATGATGCAAAAATGACGTTGATTTTTGAATGATGAATAGAAAAGCTCGACATTTGAAACGACGAATAGAAAAGCTCAACATTTGAAACGACGAATAGAAAAGCTCAACATTTGAAACGACGAATAGAAAAGCTCGACATTTGAAACGACGAATAGAAAAGCTCGACATTTGAAACGACGAATAGAAAAGCTCGACATTTGAAACGACGAATAGAAAAGCTCGACATTTGAAACAACGAATAGAAAAAGATACAAAACAAAAAAGATTTAGAAAATTATTTAAAGAATCCCAATGAAAAAAACAGTTTTACTCCAAAAACATAATTGACATATTTCTGAATTTCAAAATGTTTGATTGTTCAGTGTTATTTATGTATAAATGAACACAAAAAAATACTACTCGCATGAATCTAAAATTTTCACCCATTACGTCCATGCGCCAAGATTTTAAGAGTTTCTGACAATTGGACTTTTTAGAAAATGATAAGACATTTTGGTGCAATTTTAGTTAAAGGGCGATGAAGTTAATTATTTTCATGTAAAAGCATTCTTTTGTACTTACTCAGTCACATTTTATCTCTCACGGCATGAAAAAGAATTTAAAAATATCAAGCAGAACTTTAATTAGAACGATTTTTCCATTTCGATGTACAACCTGTATTTGTGCCCGAGCCGACATTTTGGCTGTGAGCGGTTGATAGAATAGACAAGGGCATTAACTCCGTTTTTATTGTTAGGATTATAAAAAGAAAGAGACACATAAGCAATAATAATAAAATATATATTTATTAAATAAAAAAAATAGAAAATTAAATACTTTGTTCACCGGGATACTTTCCACGGTATAATTTTCTTGTTTTTTTTTTTTTTTCTTTTTTTTTGTTTTTTTTCATATTTACATGGTAACAGCGACCAAATATGGATAAAATATATATGTATTAAATAAAAAAAATAGAAAATTAAATAATTATTTTTATTATGCCTACCTAGGGGGCCCAATTTCGCGACACTTATCTGCCCTTAGTTAGCTAACCGGCCACTGCGAAAATGGCAGCGACTCGACATTTTATATCTCCCTTATGGAAATGGAAAAATCGTTCTAATTAAAGTTCTGCTTGATATTTTTAAATTCTTTTTCGTGCCGTGATAGATAAAATATGACTGAGTAAGTACAAAATAATGCTTTTACATGAAAATAATTAACTGCATCGCCCTTTAACTAAAATTGCACCGACATTTTTGTCATGGTTAGGTTATTGTGAAGAGGTAGGTAGTTTTGTTTTACGGCATATCAACCCTTTTTGGGTTATTTAATGCCGAATCTGGTCATTATAGTAAAAGTTTTTATGCTTCAAGTTCTTTATATCTTCAAATGTTTAATCATCGTTTTTGGTTTGGTAGTTTT
>OY744555.1:34706391-34776391 GCA_963556195.1 Sepiola atlantica
TGAGACTGTGTGTACTTTCTATTTCTTATGTTGATTTTCAGTTCTGATCTCTCTGTAAATCATCTGGAGACCATTTTCATCAAATCAACATCTCTATCTAAACAGAAAGAATAGTTGCTGAGACTGTGTGTACTTTCTATTTCTCATGTTGATTTTCAGTTCTGATCTCTGTGTGAATCATCTGGAGACCATTTTCATCAAATCAACATCTCTATCTAAACAGAAAGAATAGTTGCTGGGACTGTGTGTACTTTCTATTTCTTATGTTGATTTTCAGTTCTGATCTCTCTGTGAATCATCTGTAGACCATTTTCATCAAATCAACATCTCTATTTAAACAGAAAGAATAGTTGCTGGGACTGTGTGTACTTTCTATTTCTTATGTTGATTTTCAGTTCTGATCTCTCTGTGAATCATCTGTAGACCGTTTTCATCAAATCAACATCTCTATCTAAACAGAAAGAATAGTTGCTGGGACTGTGTGTACTTTCTATTTCTTATGTTGATTTTCAGTTCTGATCTCTCTGTGAATCATCTGGAGACCATTTTCATCAAATCAACATCTCTATCTAAACAGAAAGAATAGTTGCTGAGACTGTGTGTACTTTCTATTTCTTATGTTGATTTTCAGTTCTGATCTCTCTGTGAATCATCTGTAGACCATTTTCATCAAATCAACATCTCTATCTAAACAGAAAGAATAGTTGCTGGGACTGTGTGTACTTTCTATTTCTTATGTTGATTTTCAGTTCTGATCTCTCTGTAAATCATCTGGAGACCATTTTCATCAAATGAATCATCTCTATCTAAACAGAAAGAATAGTTGCTGAGACTGTGTGTACTTTCTATTTCTTATGTTGATTTTCAGTTCTGATCTCTCTGTGAATCATCTGGAGACCGTTTTCATCAAATCAACATCTCTATCTAAACAGAAAGAATAGTTGCTGGGACTGTGTGTACTTTCTATTTCTCATGTTGATTTTCAGTTCTGATCTCTGTGTGAATCATCTGTAGACCATTTTCATCAAATCACATCTCTATCTAAACAGAAAGAATAATTGCTGGGACTGTGTGTACTTTCTATTTCTTATGTTGATTGTCAGTTCTGATCTCTCTGTGAATCATCTGGAGACCGTTTTCATCAAATCAACATCTCTATCTAAACAGAAAGAATAATTGCTGGGACTGTGTGTACTTTCTATTTCTTATGTTGATTTTCAGTTCTGATCTCTCTGTGAATCATCTGGAGACCGTTTTCATCAAATCAACATCTCTATCTAAACAGAAAGAATAGTTGCTGGGACTGTGTGTACTTTCTATTTCTTATGTTGATTTTCAGTTCTGATCTCTCTGTGAATCATCTGTAGACCATTTTCATCAAATCAACATCTCTATCTAAACAGAAAGAATAGTTGCTGGGACTGTGTGTACTTTCTATTTCTTATGTTGATTTTCAGTTCTGATCTCTCTGTGAATCATCTGTAGACCATTTTCATCAAATCAACATCTCTATCTAAACAGAAAGAATAGTTGCTGGGACTGTGTGTACTTTCTATTTCTTATGTTGATTTTCAGTTCTGATCTCTCTGTGAATCATCTGTAGACCATTTTCATCAAATCAACATCTCTATCTAAACAGAAAGAATAGTTGCTGGGACTGTGTGTACTTTTTTATTTCTTATGTTCATTCATATTAATCCTCGATGTTAACCTTGATATACGACGAATGAAACTGCATTTTATTTCATGTAAATTAGTTTTTAATGATTCAACAAGTCTTCTTTTTGAATAAATAAATGTTTAAATGTTGGTTAAAAATCTTGACTGGTTATTTTCAGCATGCTATCAGTTATGGCGTTAAGTATTGAAGACATCTACATTACAGACGTGATAGCAAAAGATGCGATGGATGAGAAAATGAATGACTGGATGTTTGAGTGAGAGCAAGAAAGTGAAATAGGGGTCGGGGTATGAGTGTACAGTTGAACAGATTGACATAGCAGCATCAACTTGAGCCAATTCAGAGCGGCTCATGTTGGTTTGGTGAGTATGGTGGACGGTGCAGTTGAGCCACGACAGCCAGATCAAAATAGAAAAAGTCAAGAATTTACCAAAGAGCTGGAAAGTGTTCAAACATTCAAGCTTCTCACATTGTTCATCTTTGCTGCGGCCAAGTTCCATCACAAGATGGCGCACCTTCTCGGGAATTTTGCCTTTGTAACTCTCCAAGATCAAATGCTTGATTTCCTGGCACCATTTCATTTTCTGCTCCATATTTCGAGCCTGAAAATAACCAGGAGCAAAACAAAAAATCAATTTTAGAGATTATAAAAACGAAGCCATGTTTTCAACTCAAAGTCGACCTGAGTCTTTCTCGAATAGTTATAAAAACGAAGCAATTTTTTCAACTCAAAGTCGACCTGAGTCTTTCGCGAATAGTTATAAAAACGAAGCAATTTTTTTGCAACTCAAAGTCGACCTGAGTCTTTCTCGAATAGTTATAAAAACGAAACAATTTTTTCAACTCAAAGTCGACCTGAGTCTTTCTCGAATAGTTATAAAAACGAAGCAATTTTTTTGCAACTCAAAGTCGACCTGAGTCTTTCTCGAATAGTTATAAAAACGAAGCAATTTTTTTGCAACTCAAAGTCGACCTGAGTCTTTCTCGAATAGTTATAAAAACGAAACAATTTTTTCAACTCAAAGTCGACCTGAGTCTTTCTCGAATAGTTATAAAAACGAAGCAATTCTTTTGCAACTCAAAGTCGACCTGAGTCTTTCTCGAATAGTTATAAAAACGAAGCAATTTTTTTGCAACTCAAAGTCGACCTGAGTCTTTCGCGAATAGTTATAAAAACGAAGCAATTTTTTTGCAACTCAAAGTCGACCCGAGTCTTTCGCGAATGGTTAAAATGTTTTTGTTTTTTCTGTAGAGAATTTGATTAAAATTATTTCATGAAATATTCTTTGTTCGTAATCAGCAATTCATCCAATATCAACTATGAAGAAGAGCATAACAATATGGTTGTCAGCAACAGGTCCACACTTGGAGCCAAGATAAAGCCACTAATATGATTACAGAAGGAATATCTAACACCAGGCAAAACTTTTATGGACAAAACTTCTTTGCAAGGGTTTCTCACCTGTGGAACACATTACCACAAGACTGCTTCCCTGTTGACTACAACTTGGTCATCTTTAAATCCAATGTCAAGTAAATCTTTGTTATAGACTACTCAAAAAGTAATCAAATGCAGTTCATACCACTGATCAATGTTTGCATGGTATCCTTCATCGCTCGTCTGGCAATCATTCCAGTCTCATTAAGCTTTATCCTCGAGTGGCTCTTGGCCTTCATAAATGGTGACCCCAACAATAAAAAATTTTAAAAACTTATTTTTGAAAAGGTGTTCAGTTGTACATCATTTAGAAATAGATTTAAATACAAATAAAGCAAAAGTCTAACTTTTTTTCGACTGACCAATCAATGGCGGCAAATCATTATCTCTGAGAGAGAGGGGGGGAGAGGTACCTGTAAAGTCTGCATCGTCTTTGGGTTATCAAATGGAATGACTTGGAAACTCAAAGGTTCCTTTGGAATGCTTTCAATCAGCATCAGGTTGGCACACTAAAAGAAAGTAAAAAAAAAAAACGATGAAACAGTTGAAAAGCAATGATTAAAAGGTGTTGGTTGTGAAGTGATATAGGTGAGAGTGGACCTGGGAGTAATGGTAACTAAGGGATGACTCCATAGAAGCGAAATTGAGGCGTCACCTTTGAATAGACCTTAACGCCATACCTAAGAGAATCTACAAAACATATGACAACATTTAGTAACATTATATCAAAATATGAAAAGGATGTAATTTTAAAGATTATAGTCATAAATTTTAAAGATTATAGTCATAAATTTTAAAGATTATAGTCATACATTTTAAAGATTATAGTCATAAATTTTAAAGAGTATAGTCATAAATTTTAAAGAGTATAGTCATAAATTTTAAAGATTATAGTCATAAATTTTAAAGATTATAGTCATAAATTTTAAAGATTATAGTCATAAATTTTAAAGATTATAGTCATAAATTTTAAAGATTATAGTCATAAATTTTAAAGAGTATAGTCATAAATTTTAAAGAGTATAGTCATAAATTTTAAAGATTATAGTCATAAATTTTAAAGATTATAGTCATAAATTTTAAAGAGTATAGTCATAAATTTTAAAGATTATAGTCATAAATTTTAAAGATTATAGTCATAAATTTTA
The DNA here is from genome assembly GCA_963556195.1 of Sepiola atlantica. Lineage (NCBI taxonomy): Eukaryota > Metazoa > Mollusca > Cephalopoda > Sepiida > Sepiolidae > Sepiola > Sepiola atlantica. Next base: position 34,710,659 of record OY744555.1, read on the forward strand.
AAGATTATAGTCATAAATTTTAAAGCTTATAGTCATAAATTTTAAAGATTATAGTCATACATTTTAAAGATTATAGTCATAAATTTTAAAGAGTATAGTCATAAATTTTAAAGAGTATAGTCATAAATTTTAAAGATTATAGTCATAAATTTTAAAGAGTATAGTCATAAATTTTAAAGAGTATAGTCATAAATTTTAAAGATTATAGTCATAAATTTTAAAGATTATAGTCATAAATTTTAAAGATTATAGTCATAAAACTATAATCTTTAAAATTACATCCTTTCCATTTCTTTGTATAATTTTACTAAAATGAATGCCAACATTTTGGTGGGATTATTTTCGATTACTATTCTCATCTTTTTTACTAAAATGAATTCCAACATTTTGGTGGGATTATTTTCGATTACGATTCTCATCTTTTTTACTAAAATGAATTCCAACATTTTGGTGGGATTATTTTCGATTACGATTCTCATCTTTTTTACTAAAATGAATGCCAACATTTTGGTGGGATTATTTTCGATTACGATTCTCATCTTTTTTACTAAAATGAATGCCAACATTTTGGTGGGATTATTTTCGATTACGATTCTCATCTTTTTTACTAAAATGAATGGCAACATTTTGGTGGGATTATTTTCGATTATGATTCTCATCTTTTTTACTAAAATGAATGCCAACATTTTGGTGGGATTATTTTCGATTACGATTCTCATCTTTTTTACTAAAATGAATGCCAACATTTTGGTGGGATTATTTTCGATTACGATTCTCATCTTTTTTACTAAAATGAATTCCAACATTTTGGTGGGATTATTTTCGATTACGATTCTCATCTTTTTTACTAAAATGAATGGCAACATTTTGGTGGGATTATTTTCGATTATGATTCTCATCTTTTTTACTAAAATGAATGCCAACATTTTGGTGGGATTATTTTCGATTACGATTCTCATCTTTTTTACTAAAATGAATGGCAACATTTTGGTGGGATTATTTTCGATTATGATTCTCATCTTTTTTACTAAAATGAATTCCAACATTTTGGTGGGATTATTTTCGATTACGATTCTCATCTTTTTTACTAAAATGAATGCCAACATTTTGGTGGGATTATTTTCGATTACGATTCTCATCTTTTTTACTAAAATGAATGCCAACATTTTGGTGGGATTATTTTCGATTACGATTCTCATCTTTTTTACTAAAATGAATGGCAACATTTTGGTGGGATTATTTTCGATTATGATTCTCATCTTTTTTACTAAAATGAATGCCAACATTTTGGTGGGATTATTTTCGATTACGATTCTCATCTTTTTTACTAAAATGAATGGCAACATTTTAGTAAGATTATTTTCGATTACTATTCTCATCTTTTTTACTAAAATGAATGCCAACATTTTGGTGGGATTATTTTCGATTACGATTCTCATCTTTTTTACTAAAATGAATGGCAATATTTTGGTGGGATTATTTTCGATTACGATTCTCATCTTTTTTACTAAAATGAATGCCAACATTTTGGTGGGATTATTTTCGATTACGATTCTCATCTTTTTTACTAAAATGAATGGCAACATTTTGGTGGGATTATTTTCGATTATGATTCTCATCTTTTTTACTAAAATGAATTCCAACATTTTGGTGGGATTATTTTCGATTACGATTCTCATCTTTTTTACTAAAATGAATGCCAACATTTTGGTGGGATTATTTTCGATTACGATTCTCATCTTTTTTACTAAAATGAATGCCAACATTTTGGTGGGATTATTTTCGATTACGATTCTCATCTTTTTTACTAAAATGAATGGCAACATTTTGGTGGGATTATTTTCGATTATGATTCTCATCTTTTTTACTAAAATGAATGCCAACATTTTGGTGGGATTATTTTCGATTACGATTCTCATCTTTTTTACTAAAATGAATGGCAACATTTTAGTAAGATTATTTTCGATTACTATTCTCATCTTTTTTACTAAAATGAATGCCAACATTTTGGTGGGATTATTTTCGATTACGATTCTCATCTTTTTTACTAAAATGAATGGCAATATTTTGGTGGGATTATTTTCGATTACGATTCTCATCTTTTTTACTAAAATGAATGGCAATATTTTGGTGGGATTATTTTCGATTACGATTCTCATCTTTTTTACTAAAATGAATTCCAACATTTTGTGGGATTATTTTCGATTACGATTCTCATCTTTTTTACTAAAATGAATTCCAACAATTTGGTGGGATTATTTTCGATTACGATTCTCATCTTTTTTACTAAAATGAATGGCAACATTTTGGTGGGATTATTTTCGATTACGATTCTCATCTTTTTTACTAAAATGAATGGCAACATTTTGGTGGGATTATTTTCGATTACTATTCTCATCTTTTTTACTAAAATGAATGGCAATATTTTGGTGGGATTATTTTCGATTACAATTCTCATCTTTTTTACTAAAATGAATGGCAATATTTTGGTGGGATTATTTTCGATTACGATTCTCATCTTTTTTTACTAAAATGAATGCCAACATTTTGGTGGGATTATTTTCGATTACTATTCTCATCTTTTTTACTAAAATGAATGGCAATATTTTGGTGGGATTATTTTCGATTACGATTCTCATCTGTTTTACTAAAATGAATGGCAACATTTTGGTGGGATTATTTTCGATTACGATTCTCATCTTTTTTACTAAAATGAATGCCAACATTTTGGTGGGATTATTTTCGATTACGATTCTCATCTTTTTTACTAAAATGAATGCCAACATTTTGGTGGGATTATTTTCGATTACGATTCTCATCTTTTTTTACTAAAATGAATGGCAATATTTTGGTGGGATTATTTTCGATTACGATTCTCATCTTTTTTACTAAAATGAATGGCAACATTTTGGTGGGATTATTTTCGATTACGATTCTCATCTTTTTTACTAAAATGAATGGCAATATTTTGGTGGGATTATTTTCGATTACGATTCTCATCTTTTTTACTAAAATGAATGGCAACATTTTGGTGGGATTATTTTCGATTACTATTCTCATCTTTTTTACTAAAATGAATGGCAATATTTTGGTGGGATTATTTTCGATTACAATTCTCATCTTTTTTACTAAAATGAATGGCAATATTTTGGTGGGATTATTTTCGATTACGATTCTCATCTTTTTTTACTAAAATGAATGCCAACATTTTGGTGGGATTATTTTCGATTACTATTCTCATCTTTTTTACTAAAATGAATGGCAATATTTTGGTGGGATTATTTTCGATTACGATTCTCATCTGTTTTACTAAAATGAATGGCAACATTTTGGTGGGATTATTTTCGATTACGATTCTCATCTTTTTTACTAAAATGAATGCCAACATTTTGGTGGGATTATTTTCGATTACGATTCTCATCTTTTTTACTAAAATGAATGGCAACATTTTAGTAAGATTATTTTCGATTACTATTCTCATCTTTTTTACTAAAATGAATGCCAACATTTTGGTGGGATTATTTTCGATTACGATTCTCATCTTTTTTACTAAAATGAATGGCAATATTTTGGTGGGATTATTTTCGATTACGATTCTCATCTTTTTTACTAAAATGAATTCCAACATTTTGTGGGATTATTTTCGATTACGATTCTCATCTTTTTTACTAAAATGAATTCCAACATTTTGGTGGGATTATTTTCGATTACGATTCTCATCTTTTTTACTAAAATGAATGGCAATATTTTGGTGAGATTATTTTTGATTACGATTCTCAACTTTTTTACTAAAATGAATGGCAACATTTTGGTGGGATTATTTTCGATTACGATTCTCATCTTTTTTACTAAAATGAATGGCAACATTTTGGTGGGATTATTTTCGATTACTATTCTCATCTTTTTTACTAAAATGAATGGCAATATTTTGGTGGGATTATTTTCGATTACAATTCTCATCTTTTTTACTAAAATGAATGGCAATATTTTGGTGGGATTATTTTCGATTACGATTCTCATCTTTTTTTACTAAAATGAATGCCAACATTTTGGTGGGATTATTTTCGATTACTATTCTCATCTTTTTTACTAAAATGAATGGCAATATTTTGGTGGGATTATTTTCGATTACGATTCTCATCTGTTTTACTAAAATGAATGGCAACATTTTGGTGGGATTATTTTCGATTACGATTCTCATCTTTTTTACTAAAATGAATGCCAACATTTTGGTGGGATTATTTTCGATTACGATTCTCATCTTTTTTACTAAAATGAATGCCAACATTTTGGTGGGATTATTTTCGATTACGATTCTCATCTTTTTTTACTAAAATGAATGGCAATATTTTGGTGGGATTATTTTCGATTACGATTCTCATCTTTTTTACTAAAATGAATGGCAACATTTTGGTGGGATTATTTTCGATTACGATTCTCATCTTTTTTACTAAAATGAATGGCAATATTTTGGTGGGATTATTTTCGATTACGATTCTCATCTTTTTTACTAAAATGAATGGCAACATTTTGGTGGGATTATTTCTGATTACTATTCTCATCTTTTTTACTAAAATGAATGGCAATATTTTGGTGGGATTATTTTCGATTACAATTCTCATCTTTTTTACTAAAATGAATGGCAATATTTTGGTGGGATTATTTTCGATTACGATTCTCATCTTTTTTTACTAAAATGAATGCCAACATTTTGGTGGGATTATTTTCGATTACTATTCTCATCTTTTTTACTAAAATGAATGGCAATATTTTGGTGGGATTATTTTCGATTACGATTCTCATCTGTTTTACTAAAATGAATGGCAACATTTTGGTGGGATTATTTTCGATTACGATTCTCATCTTTTTTACTAAAATGAATGCCAACATTTTGGTGGGATTATTTTCGATTACGATTCTCATCTTTTTTACTAAAATGAATGCCAACATTTTGGTGGGATTATTTTCGATTACGATTCTCATCTTTTTTTACTAAAATGAATGGCAACATTTTGGTGGGATTATTTTCGATTACGATTCTCATCTTTTTTACTAAAATGAATGGCAACATTTTGGTGGGATTATTTTCGATTACGATTCTCATCTTTTTTACTAAAATGAATGGCAACATTTTGGTGGGATTATTTTCGATTACGATTCTCATCTTTTTTACTAAAATGAATGGCAACATTTTGGTGGGATTATTTTCGATTACGATTCTCACCTTTTTTACTAAAATGAATGCCAACATTTTGGTGGGATTATTTTCGATTACGATTCTCATCTTTTTTACTAAAATGAATGGCAACATTTTGGTGGGATTATTTTCGATTACTATTCTCATCTTTTTTACTAAAATGAATGGCAACATTTTGGTGGGATTATTTTCGATTACGATTCTCATCTTTTTTACTAAAATGAATGCCAACATTTTGGTGGGATTATTTTCGATTACGATTCTCATCTGTTTTACTAAAATGAATGCCAACATTTTGGTGGGATTATTTTCGATTACGATTCTCATCTTTTTTCGTGTTTCCATAGTAACTACAGCCACATGTTTTCGAACTTGGATGTTGAACTTGCGAACTAATGTGGAATTTTGTAACAGTTAAAGGTATCGATTGGGGGTGAAAGGTTCAATCCCTACTACAGGTGATGATAATTAGAATAAAATAATGATTAACAGCTAAACCCAGTCATGGTTGATAAAACACGAACAATCTCTTTGAATAAAGGGTTCAGTTTGAAATTCCGTATAGGTTCCCAAGTTCAACATAAAGATTCCCAAGTCCAGAAAATACACCCGAAGAAGGTTGGAGGTTACATCGGCTGAAACGTTGTGAAAATAACATCCAAAATGAGAACAGTAGTCTGAATAATACAAATTATCAATCCTCATCTCAAAAATTATGAAACATAACATTCTTAGAAATAATTTATCAAAAATAAATGTGATTAGTCTGATAGGTGTGTCTGTTCAAATGTTTCCAATCGCATTCTAGCGAGAAATCTGATAATAACTATGACACCTAAAAAAAGTGATTGTAGTTTGTTCAATAAATACTCAATGACTACAATGCTAGAAAAACAGGTGATCTTCACACTCAGTTTTACAATTATATATATTAAAGATAATGTTGTTTTATTCGATAATGCCAATGAAAAAAAAAAGAATAAAATGAACAAATAGAGGTTCTCTCTTCTCTTTAATCAAATATGTGGCATTGAAATGATGCTGACAAAGAACACAAACACTATATATATATATATATATATATATATATAACATAACATATATTTGGGAAAAAGGCTTTTGCCTGTAACTCCCGTTCCTTTCCTTCTTGTCCACTATACCAGTTCGTGCACAGGTCTGACTAAATATTGTCTGTGAAGCCAATGTTTGTCCAACTTGCACTTAAAGTCGTTTATGTCTGTTGCGTCGATGACCCAGTCTGGCAGAGAATTCCAATTGTTCACAACGCGTATCCCAAATGAATACTTTCTGATGTTTAGCCTACTATGCTTCTTTTCCAGTTTTAGGTTGTGACCTCTTGTCCTCGTGATCTTGTTGAGAGGTAGCAGTCTATATATATAATTATTTTATTTACTAAATCAATATTTTTATATCCATAGACATATATATGCTTCGCGCTTTTAGGCTAGTAAGGATGAAAATTAAGTAACCATTCCACCGGTCGAATGATGTGCACGCAGGATCTGAGTATTAAAAATTAATTGTCAGGATTTCTAGTTGTTTCATTTGTACCATTGTAAGATTTTATTTTCATTATCATTTTTTCGGCCCTGACGAAGCACAAAGTTGCTAAAACATAATCGCTTTTGCATAGGCCGTTCTAAATCTAATTATATATATATATATATATATATATTATACACGCGTCGTTAAAGACCACAGAGTTTTCTCTCTTAGCTATCTTTCTTGTTAATTTCTCGACGCGGCAAGCGATTCGTCGGTTTTCTGGTGTTAATTGGTGGAGTATGGCACCTAACATTGTATCGTGGGTCATTCCTCTAGAGAATAATTTTGTCCACTTAAACACAGGGTTCACTTTTATAAATATACATTCATGTGCGTCTAAGGAAGTAAGAAACGAACCTTAATAAAACTTTTACAGCTCAACATGCCTTCCTCCTTCTTCTTGGTAATAAGTACAGCTTTCTCGAACAAGAACACTTGCCGGTAGGTCTTTGTACCGCATATTCGTAACGAACCCTTCAAAGAAAAACAAAAAAGTTTAAAGGAATCATGTTTTTAGTGTTCTTTGCAAACTGGCATTTAAGAATGTGAATAGCTTGTATAATGTTATACAAGAAATACAATTTTAAACCAACAATAAATAAACAATCATGGCTGCCATTGTGAAGACAAACCAAAACAAGTCAATTTTTTTATAAAACAATAATGTGAGAGAAAGAGAAGCAAAGAGACAGATACAGACATAGGTAGATAGAGAGGGGGAGAGAAAGAGTCAACAGATGACGATTAGAACAGAAGTGACGCCGCTGTTACTGACATAGCGTTGCCACGAACGATAGCCAGGGAGATGCATTGCAACAACCAGGCTGACTCACGGGGCTCATGCCTAGACGTTGAAATCCTCCGTCCAATGTCCTGAAAAAATTTAACAGTCTCGGGGCCAAGCACACCCGACGTTTCCACTGAAATTGGTTGGAAGACGAAACGGTCAGTGAGCGAGCTGTATTTTCCGCGCTTCCTTGTTTCGGCGAGCAGAGCTGCCATGCCGGGCTTCACCACGGATTCCGCAATCCTTGCTGGTGAAAAGGAGTCGGAACAAAAATAATGTGGATTTTTGGATAATTTCGACTTCTCATCTTGGATGTTATTCTCACAACGTTTCGGCCGATGTAACCTCCGACCTTCTTCCGGTGAGTTGTGTCAAACTCGGGAATATTTATGTCTAACTCGGGAACCATGTACGCAATTTCGAACTGAACCTTTTTTTTAATCCATGGGGTAGATTGTTCTTGTCCCGTCAGCCATGGCCTGGTAGAAGTTTTAAGTAATTCTTAATTATATTCTTAGTATCGCCCTACTGAGGATTGAATATTCAACCCCAGAAGATCTGAATGAGGTCGGAGGTTACATCAGTCGAAACGTTGTGAGAATAACGCCCAAGATGAGAACAGTAGTCCGAATAATCCAAATAACCAATTCTCATCTAAAAATTTCCGAAATATAATATAAAGAATGTATCGATTTATTGAGACGGATGTCTTCGGACAAAATACATTCATGTCAAGTTTTACACCACAAAAAAAAAATGATAATTTTAAAAAGATTTGCTTCAGACAGAATTTTATTTGGGTAAGAATTAAAAACTGTAAATCTTAGGTTAATCAAATAATACTTAAATTTAATAAGAGTTTAACAATTCAACGAAAAATATAAATAAGAAATCAAATATCGTTTGGCAGTTAACAATGAAAACAGTAAAATTCACACAACTTTCTGATGAAACTATAAAAAATATTAGTTTGAAATGTAAAATAGATAAAATAACTGCATAACCTTGAAAATTTGGCTTACAAACGATCTCTTTAAATTAGCCTCACATAGTTTGTATTCACATTCATTTATTATTACAAAAATCTAATAATAAATATCTTCAGACATTGCATTTTTCGTTACAAAAACCATAATAATAAATCTTTTTGGTCATTGTATTTTTCGTTACAAAGACCATAATAATAAATCTTTTTGGTCATTGTATTTTTCGTTACAAAGACCATAATAATAAATCTTTTTGGTCATTGTATTTTTCGTTACAAAGACCATAATAATAAATCTTTTCAGACATTGCATTTTTCATTACAAAGACATAATAATAAATCTTTTTGGTCATTGTATTTTTCGTTACAAAAACCATAATAATAAATCTTTTTGGTCATTGCATTTTTCATTACAAAAACCATAATAATAAATCTTTTTGGTCATTGCATTTTTCATTACAAAAACCATAATAATAAATCTTTTTGGTCATTGCATTTTTCGTTACAAAACCATAATAATATATATTTTTAGTCATTGCATTGTTCGTTACAAAAACCATAATAATAATTCTTTTTAGTTATTGCATTTTTCGTTACAAAGACCTAATAATAAATCTTTTCAATCATTGCATTTTTCGTTACAAAGACCTAATAATAAATCTTTTTGGTCATTGGATTTTTTATTACAAAAACCATGATAATAAATCTTTTTGGTCATTGGATTTTTTATTACAAAAACCATGATAATAAATCTTTTTGGTCATTGCATTTTTCATTACAAAAACCATAATAATATATATTTTTAGTCATTGCATTGTTCGTTACAAAACCATAATAATATTTCTTTTTAGACATTGCATTGTTCGTTACAAAAACCATAATAATATTTCTTTTTAGACATTGCATTTTTCGTTACAAAGACCATAATAATAAATCTTTTCGGTCATCACATTTTTCGTTACAAAGATCTAATAATAAATCTTTTTGGTCATTGCATTTTTTCATTAGAAAGACCTAATAATAAATCTTTTCAATCATTGCATTGTTCGTTACAAAGACCTAATAATAAATATTATCGGTCATTGCATTTTTTCATTAGAAAGACCTAATAATAAATCTTTTCAATCATTGCATTGTTCGTTACAAAGACCTAATAATAAATATTATCGGTCATTGCATTTTTTCATTAGAAAGACCTAATAATAAATCTTTTCAATCATTGCATTGTTCGTTACAAAGACCTAATAATAAATATTATCGGTCATTGCATATTTCGTTACAAAGACATAATAATAAATATCTACAATCATTGCATTTTTCATTAAAACATTAAATTCAGATTTAAAAGGTAAACTACTTTTTCTTTTATTCTACATATGCATGAATTTGTTTAAACCTTGCAGGAAAGATCAGATTATTCTCAGAATGTAACTTCTAAACAATATATTAACATTCTTTAAAATAATTCAACTCTTTTGTAATCGATTAGAAGTGAACGAGGCCATAGATCGTTTTCGTTTCACTGTTCATGCTTGCAATGTATCACAAATTTTATGACTGACTTTTCTAAATGTATCGTATTATCCTTTTTATTAAAGAAAATCTATCTTTGCAAATTAGTTCAAATTGAAACTGATTACATATACAACAATCAAAACGGTTTCAATAAAAATAAAGGCCCTATCTCAACTACCAATAATCTTAATAATAATAATCCTATTTTTCACAAAATTCTAATAAATAATATTTTCATAAGTTTTCATTTATTAAAAATTGCAACATGACAAATTTGTTGAAACAACTTCTGCTATCCACAAATCAAAACTTGGCCTTTTGGCTAAGATCAAAGTGTAGTATCTGTTCCGATGGATACTGCACCCCATAGACTGGTATTGTCTTGGCCTTTGGGGCTTGATTTACGCCGGTCTATGAGTCTGTCCTGTGCAGTTCTAGGAGGTGCACCCTCCCAGGCTTCGCCTCCCCTCTTTGGGGAGGAGTAAGTTTATTGCTTACTGCCTGAGGCGCCCCTACCAGGGAATGCCAACGGGGCTGCCCAGGCAATTTTTAAACCCCACTTTCCCGACCCGACCTTGGGTCACATCTTACTTGTGGGAGTAAGATAAAAACTGGCCTATTGCCTAACACCTGGAGAGGAGTAAATCAATATCCACAAATAAAAACTGAAATGCAAAAAAAAAACTTGACAAGCAAAACAAGCGAAAAATATTTCAAAGTGACAAAAAAAAAAGAAATTAATAAAAATTGAGTAATAAAAAGGATTGTTTTTTATCAGCTGACCTCAATGATAAGATCCCCAAGTGTAGTCAGGTCATCACCATCATATTCTAACAATTGGCTCTGAATTTCCTGTACACGGACAGCGTGTTCATGTTTTCGTTTCATTTCATTGATGTGTTGTGCCATGCTGGTCATGTGCGTCAAGGCTTGACATAACACATCAAAGCCTTCCTTTTCTTCATCGTAATGTTTCAAAATGTTCTGAAAGACAAAATAGAAACATATTAGCTGGCATACCCATTCCAAGACAGGTACATCATAATGAGGCACACTCAAAATCTTTAACAAGTGCAAGAGGTCAGATGCAAAAATATTCAATACCATAAAAACAAGCCGTGCATGCGTGGTCTCCAACTGTATGTGACTCGATGTGGCGAGCGTAAAGTGCAATAAATTTGGGCAATTTGGGGCATTTTTGACCCCCCTTTGACCTCTTGGGGGCGCGAACCAGAATTTTTCTGAGGTCAAGGATGCTCATTTTATATCCAGAACAATTGCCTCTACATTTTGGCCAAGTTTCAGAAAAATTGAATGGATGGATCAAACGTTATGGGAGAAAAAGTTCATTTTTTGCCATTTTGGGGGCTTTTGACCCCCTGGGGGCACGAACTAGATGTTTTCCAAGGTCAGCGATACTTATTTTCTATTAGGAACAATTGCCTCCACATTTTGACCAAGTCTCAGAGAAATTGAATCGATGGATGAAAAGTTATGGGACAAAAAATGTTATTTTTTGTTATTTTGGGGCCTTTGACCCCCTGGGGAGCTAACCAGATGTTTTTTCAAAAATCGGAGAATGTCACTTTCTAACCTGGCCAAAGTTACAACTTCATGCAAAATTTCAGAGAAATTCAATGGATGGTTGCGGAGAAAAATCCGGACGGATGAACGGACGGAAATGCCTCAAAACATAAGTCCCCTCGATTTTATAAATCGGGGGACCAACAATTGATTGCTGCTGGTACCAATCCTTGATCTTTTGGCTTGGAGCAAGGTGGGGTATCTGTTCTGATGCTATGCTTTATCTTTTCTGTTGTCGGTCAGTGAGGGGGTTGAGTCCTTCTAGATTGAGGTAATTTAGGTTTTGTTTAAATCCAGAGTGCCCCTTTTTGTGGAGCTGGACTTTCCCCATTAAAAACCGACCTTGTGTCTAACTCTGTCCTCAGTGAAAATAGAGCCTAAAATATCAAGTTATGAATTTAGAAATGTTTTAATTTGTGATGACTTCATTCGATTGTCATAAAACTGTCAAGATTTGCTCAAATTGTTAGAATCTATGAAATTTTGTGTAAAGTAATTATAGTTTAAATCTCATTAAAATCAAAAGTAAACAAAAATGTATGGGTTGGTGGTTCTAGCTCTCCAGGGGAGACAAATCTAACCACCTGGTGGCAATTTGCCTTAGTCGGTTATTCATTCATATGAAATTTGAAGTTCGTAGGTTAGGGATAGGGTTATAATACTTTAGTATAATATAACTATGGTTCATATACATTAGGGATACCACAATAATACTTTTGTATGATATAACTATGGTTCATATACATTAGGGATACCACAATAATACTTTCGTATAATATAACTATGGTTCATATACATTAGGGATACCACAATAATACTATTGTATAATATAACTATGGTTCATATACATTAGGGATACCACAATAATACTTTCGTATAATATAACTATGGTTCATATACATTAGGGATACCACAATAATACTTTCGTATAATATAACTATGGTTCATATACATTATGGATACCACAATAATACTATTGTATAATATAACTATGGTTCATATACATTAGGGATACCACAATAATACTATTGTATAATATAACTATGGTTCATATACATTAGGGATACCTTTATAATACTTTCATATAAGATAACTCTGGTTCATATACATTATGGATACTGCTTTAAAAATATGCTAAAAAAGAGAAGAATTGGGATCTACTTCAGTGCCAACCTCTGGAAAGCTACAATGAAAATAAGGACATAATATCCCAAATTTTGCAGCGTTTTTGAAAAACGTCAACAATAAAATTACATGGCTCTTGAGGCAGGCATAGCCAAGGTCCAAGATCACAATAACTGGTATATTTAGCTAATTTAGACCTTGGAAAATGGGAATAATATCAGTTTCAATATGTTTGAAGAAAAAGGTCAATTTTGAAGAGGTCTAATGGTTCATATACATTAGAGATACCACAATAATACTTTTGTATGATATAACTATGGTTCACACACATTATGGATACCGCTTTAAAAATATGCTAAAAAAGAGAAGAATTGGGATCTACTTCAGTGTCAACAGACATAAATCTACAAATTAATTGATAGTCAATACAGACGCTTTAAAAAAAAAAAAAAAAATATTGGCAAATTTATAGACACTTTTATTAGAAGTTCTGAAATAGTAACAAAAAATGCAAAATAATGTCGATTGACATCCACCTAGAATCAGCAAAATTGAACATTTGGTTTCATGTCAACCGGAAATCACAACAATCCATTGCTGTTTGTAAAATCGTGTCAAGAGGAAAAAGCAAAGGAAATTCCATCCGACTAACACGAGGAATGGTAGAAGAGCGTCCGTTATGTGCAGCTGTGTCAATAAAAGTAACAAGAAGTTGAAAATATTCTCTCTCAATATTATTGGGAATTTTACAAGTCCTCATGTGTAAATTCGTTTTTTTTTTTTTAATCTAAGAAAACTTGTAGAATAAATTATAAAAACATCTTGCATTCCTGCGAAAATGTATTCAAACAGGGGGTCAACAACTGGGGTCAGTACAAGTGGCGTGCAAAGTTTTCTGTGTACAAAAATATGTACACGTATTCTATCATCAATTTAAGAGTTCTTTGTAATGATAGAGAGTAAAAGACAGAGGCTGATATGTATTATGATTGGCCGAGACAGTGAAGGAGAGCGAGAAATACAGAGTTGTGATATCATGTGATAGATAGAAAGAAGGTATTTTTGAAATAGTTGTTAAGCCAGTTGGAAAGAAACAACGCTATATACAGGTGGCCATGTGGAACGCTCTTTACCATGGATTATTTAGAAAGAGAAGGTTCAGGAAAAAAAGAAGAACTTAGCTTTTTTTTTGTTTTTAAATTTCACTTCAGTTGAAATTTTGGTCCATTCACAGTCGGTGGCAGATATAAATATGTCTTAACTACAGACTGATGTGGTTGGTTGGGATTGGCCGAGACAGTGAAGGAGAGCGAGAAATACAGAGTTGTGATTGGTCAAGTGATATCATGTGATAGATAGAAAGAAGGTATTTTTGAAATAGTTGTTAAGCCAGTTGGAAAGAAACAAAGCTGGTGGTCATGTGGGACGCCTTTCACCATGGTCACCTGGATAAGGAAATGATAACTAAAGATCCTAGGAACATATGATGCAACAAACCGGCCGGTATACCAGCATTCAGAATGACTGGTTCACAACCTGTTTTCATATTATCGTTGGCATCATTCTGGCCAATAAGGATTACCTCTCTGATGAGCTTCTTTTCTCAGTATGAGGTATAATTTGACTGGTGCACCCTCCCAGACATTACCTCCTCCTTCGGGAGGGTGGGTTAGCTTATTGCTGATCACTTGGGGAATTCAGACGGAACTATTCTCAGCTATTTTTGTAACCAACGAAAATGCCCCCTTGTGGAAAGTGGTTGTTTCCCCGCTTTCTGGCCTTGTGCCACATTTTGATGCAGTGTGAAGTAACGCAATCTGTGGCGGAATTGATGATCTTGAGCCAGAATCGAGCGGTGGAGATGGCCCGGACTTACTTCATCCCCACAGTAAGAGGGTCCGCCTTTGCCTGGCTTGCAGATGGAAAGGGAAATAAGTTTTGGCTTACTAGTTTTCTAGTGAGGATTGAACTCGCAACCTCGAAGTAACAAATCTACTGGTTGCTGCACAATAATACATGGATTCGCCTTGACGACAAATAGTCAGCCAGTGGATTATGTTTTTTTCTGATTGGTTAAGCGGAATTAACTGAAGGAAAATCTGCTAATAAAAAGAGAAGAAAATCAGGAGAAGGCGAAGTGAGTGTCGAGTGAGATTCTGCGGTGAGCCGAATTATTTTTCATTCATTGGAGCTCAAAGTTACACAGAGGATTTTTGTGCTTCTACAGGAATTGAACCGAACTGGGTTTTTTGTTTTTTTTGTTTAACGTTTGGAGTCTAGTCATAGACTTCTGAATTTCCATTTTTCAAAATCATATCAACCAGTTGCTGATTGTTAACTTATTAAATCACTAGCTGGTTTTGCTGACTCGCTATCGCTTCAAAAATTTCGCTACTTGAAATCCTGGAAACATTAATTTAAAATAATAAACAGTTCATTCATAACTTTGTTGTAAACACGAAACAAAATCTTTCTCATTTATTCATAGAAATGAATAAATATTAACATTTTGGTAATTCCGATACAAATTTATTAATCTTTTAAATGTGACCGTAAAGAAAGGAAAAGAAAGAAGAAATCAATTTGCCTTTTCATTTGCAATTTAGAAACAGATCACAACTTGTTGAAAATCAAGTCGGTCCCTCTAAAAAAAAAAAGGAACATTGCAAGTGTGCCTGGAAAAAATTTAGAGAGCTGCTACCAATCCTGACAAACAAACACCTGCCAACAACTACGAGAGGGCATGTATACTCCTCATGTGTCAGAAGTGTGCTGTTGTATGGCTCAGAAACTTGGGCTGTCTCTGCTGGCATACTAAGGAAGCTGCGCCGTAATGACAGGGCAATGGTCAGATGGATCTGTTTGGTGAGGCTTGAACAGTACGTTTCTTTTGAATCCCTGCTCTCACAGGTCGACTTGAAAAGCCTTACGGACATCATGCGGAAGAACAGACTGCGTTAGTTGGGTCACATTGAGCGTAGCGATGGCTGGATTGCTAAAGTCCGAAAGTTGAATGTGCCAGCAGAGAACATCACCACTGGCAGACCCAAGTTGACTTGAGAGGACGTAGTCAAACGTGATAGGAAGGCCATGGGTATGGATTCCATCAAACCTTGCCAAAGACAGGAGTGGAGAGGAAGACTTAGATTTCGAGACTAGACAATCAGGCCCCACCCTCATCAGAGGATTAATTGTGGCCTGATTCAACAAATAAACCGGTTGATGATGATGATGAGAACGCAAATGCTAAATATTTGTTCAAAAAATAAAACATTGTTGTAAAACAGAACTATCTGTTATGTTTAAATCTAAACAATGATTAAGTTAAAAATTAATAACAAATACTAGTTAATTAATAACAAATACTAGTTAATTAATAAACCAATATGCAAATTAGTTAACTTGGCAACTGATATTGCATATACATAAGCAGTATATAAAAAAGATTATGTGAAGTTGAATTAACTTAAAATATGGCGTTTTGACGTTACCGTTTGTGCAAAAAATGGGCCAAACTTTCACATTTATTCATTTAGATTATTTTAAATATCGCTCGACTCCAGATTTGAAGATAAAACGGAAACGACATGGTCTACACGTGGGAATCCAGTTAAAGTTACTAGAAGCATGATGTAAAAGAATATACAATGTAAGTCTCTCAGGATGAAAAATGGAGGAGACCACTGTATTTAATGACGCTATCTTTTCATTATAAAAATATTAAAAAAGGATTCTACATGTTAGTGAAATAAAATGAATGAAAGTTGTCGGCTCCAAGAGAAAGGATTATAATAATCAATGCACGCGACTCAAAAGAAAGCATTCATTTCAAAGTGAACTTGAACCGATCGCAGAGAATTGTGGTGAAACCAAGAAGTAAAACTTCCTTTTCAGTATGGGCGCATAATTCTTAGAGTTCAAGCAAGGCTTTTTCATTGTATGTAGAGGATTCACTCCTAAACTAATTAACCGATCATCATGAATTTTAAACTTAACTCCAACCCTTACCCTTCTCTCTCTCTCTCTCTCTCTCTCTTCAATTTTCAAAGTTATGTATGCTTACATATTTGTATGTAGAGGATTCACTCCTAAACTAATTAACCGATCATCATGAATTTTAACCTTAACCCCAACCCTTACCCTTCTCTCTCTCTCTCTCTCTCTCTCTCTTCAATTTTCAAAGTTATGTATGTTTACATATTTGTATGTAGAGGATTCACTCCCAAACTAATTAACCGATCATCATGAATTTTAAACTTAGCCCCAACCCTTACCCTTCTCTCTCTCTCTCTCTCTCTCTCTCTCTCTCTTCAATTTTCAAAGTTATGTATGCTTACATATTTGTATGTAGAGGATTCACTCCTAAACTAATTAACCGATCATCATGAATTTTAACCTTAACCCCAACCCTAACCCTTCTCTCTCTTTTTCTCTCTCTCTCTCCAATTTTCAAAGTTATGTATGTTTACATATTTGTATGTAGAGGATTCACTCCTAAACTAATTAACCGATCATCATGAATTTTAACCTTAACCCCAACCCTTACCCTTCTCTCTCTCTCTCTTCAATTTTGAAAGTTATGTATGCTTACATATTTGTATGTAGAGGATTCACCCCTAAACTAATTAACCGATCATCATGAATTTTAACCTTAACCCCAACCCTAACCCTTCTCTCTCTCTCTCTCTTCAATTTTCAAAGTTATGTATGCTTACATATTTGTATGTAGAGGATTCACTCCTAAACTAATTAACCGATCATCATGAATTTTAACCTTAACCCCAACCCTAACCCTTCTCTCTCTCTCTCTTCAATTTTCAAAGTTATGTATGCTTACATATTTGTATGTAGAGGATTCACTCCTAAACTAATTAACCGATCATCATGAATTTTAACTTTAACCCCAACCCTTACCCTTCTCTCTCTCTCTCTCTCTCTCTCTCTCTCCCTTCAATTTTCAAAGTTATGTATGCTTACATATTTGTATGTAGAGGATTCACTCCTAAACTAATTAACCGATCATCATGAATTTTAAACTTAACCCCAACCCCAACCCTTCTCTCTCTCTCTCTTCAATTTTCAAAGTTATGTATGTTTACATATTTGTATGTAGAGGATTCACTCCTAAACTAATTAACCGATCATCATGAATTTTAACCTTAACCCCAACCCTAACCCTTCTCTCTCTCTCTCTCTCTCTCTCTTCAATTTTCAAAGTTATGTATGTTTACATATTTGTATGTAGAGGATTCACTCCTAAACTAATTAACCGATCATCATGAATTTTAAACTTAACCCCAACCCCAACCCTTCTCTCTCTCTCTCTTCAATTTTCAAAGTTATGTATGCTTACATATTTGTATGTAGAGGATTCACTCCTAAACTAATTAACCGATCATCATGAATTTTAACCTTAACCCTAACCCTAACCCTTCTCTCTCTCTCTCTCTCTCTCTCTCTTCAATTTTCAAAGTTATGTATGCTTACATATTTGTATGTAGAGGATTCACTCCTAAACTAATTAACCGATCATCATGAATTTTAACCTTAACCCTAACCCTAACCCTTCTCTCTCTCTCTCTCTCTCTTCAATTTTCAAAGTTATGTATGTTTACATATTTGTATGTAGAGGATTCACTCCTAAACTAATTAACCGATCATCATGAATTTTAACCTTAACCCTAACCCTAACCCTTCTCTCTCTCTCTCTCTCTCTCTCTCTTCAATTTTCAAAGTTATGTATGCTTACATATTTGTATGTAGAGGATTCACTCCTAAACTAATTAACCGATCATCATGAATTTTAACCTTAACCCTAACCCTAACCCTTCTCTCTCTCTCTCTTCAATTTTCAAAGTTATGTATGTTTACATATTTGTATGTAGAGGATTCACTCCTAAACTAATTAACCGATCATCATGAATTTTAACCTTAACCCCAACCCTAACCCTTCTCTCTCTCTCTCTCTCTCTCTTCAATTTTCAAAGTTATGTATGTTTACATATTTGTATGTAGAGGATTCACTCCTAAACTAATTAACCGATCATCATGAATTTTAAACTTAACCCCAACCCCAACCCTTCTCTCTCTCTCTCTTCAATTTTCAAAGTTATGTATGCTTACATATTTGTATGTAGAGGATTCACTCCTAAACTAATTAACCGATCATCATGAATTTTAACCTTAACCCTAACCCTAACCCTTCTCTCTCTCTCTCTCTTCAATTTTCAAAGTTATGTATGCTTACATATTTGTATGTAGAGGATTCACTCCTAAACTAATTAACCGATCATCATGAATTTTAACCTTAACCCTAACCCTAACCCTTCTCTCTATCTCTCTCTTCAATTTTCAAAGTTATGTATGCTTACATATTTGTATGTAGAGGATTCACTCCTAAACTAATTAACCGATCCTCATGAATTTTAACCTTAACCCTAACCCTAATCCTTCTCTCTCTCTCTCTTCAATTTTCAAGTTATGTATGTTTACATATTTGTATGTAGAGGATTCACTCCTAAACTAATTAACCGATCATCATGAATTTTAAACTTAACCCCAACCCTAACCCTTCTCTCTCTCTCTCTTCAATTTTCAAAGTTATGTATGCTTACATATTTGTATGTAGAGGATTCACTCCTAAACTAATTAACCGATCATCATGAATTTTAAACTTAACCCCAACCCCAACCCTTCTCTCTCTCTCTCTTCAATTTTCAAAGTTATGTATGTTTACATATTTGTATGTAGAGGATTCACTCCTAAACTAATTAACCGATCATCATGAATTTTAACCTTAACCCCAACCCTAACCCTTCTCTCTCTCTCTCTCTCTCTTCAATTTTCAAAGTTATGTATGTTTACATATTTGTATGTAGAGGATTCACTCCTAAACTAATTAACCGATCATCATGAATTTTAAACTTAACCCCAACCCCAACCCTTCTCTCTCTCTCTCTTCAATTTTCAAAGTTATGTATGTTTACATATTTGTATGTAGAGGATTCACTCCTAAACTAATTAACCGATCATCATGAATTTTAACCTTAACCCCAACCCTAACCCTTCTCTCTCTCTCTCTCTCTCTTCAATTTTCAAAGTTATGTATGTTTACATATTTGTATGTAGAGGATTCACTCCTAAACTAATTAACCGATCATCATGAATTTTAAACTTAACCCCAACCCCAACCCTTCTCTCTCTCTCTCTTCAATTTTCAAAGTTATGTATGTTTACATATTTGTATGTAGAGGATTCACTCCTAAACTAATTAACCGATCATCATGAATTTTAACCTTAACCCCAACCCTAACCCTTCTCTCTCTCTCTCTCTCTCTCTTCAATTTTCAAAGTTATGTATGTTTACATATTTGTATGTAGAGGATTCACTCCTAAACTAATTAACCGATCATCATGAATTTTAAACTTAACCCCAACCCCAACCCTTCTCTCTCTCTCTCTTCAATTTTCAAAGTTATGTATGTTTACATATTTGTATGTAGAGGATTCACTCCTAAACTAATTAACCGATCATCATGAATTTTAACCTTAACCCCAACCCTAACCCTTCTCTCTCTCTCTCTCTCTCTTCAATTTTCAAAGTTATGTATGTTTACATATTTGTATGTAGAGGATTCACTCCTAAACTAATTAACCGATCATCATGAATTTTAAACTTAACCCCAACCCCAACCCTTCTCTCTCTCTCTCTTCAATTTTCAAAGTTATGTATGTTTACATATTTGTATGTAGAGGATTCACTCCTAAACTAATTAACCGATCATCATGAATTTTAACCTTAACCCCAACCCTAACCCTTCTCTCTCTCTCTTCAATTTTCAAAGTTATGTATGTTTACATATTTGTATGTAGAGGATTCACTCCTAAACTAATTAACCGATCATCATGAATTTTAACTTTAACCCCAACCCTTACCCTTCTCTCTCTCTCTCTCTCTCTCTCTCTCTCTCTCCCTTCAATTTTCAAAGTTATGTATGCTTACATATTTGTATGTAGAGGATTCACTCCTAAACTAATTAACCGATCATCATGAATTTTAACTTTAACCCCAACCCTTACCCTTCTCTCTCTCTCTCTCTCTCTCTCTCTCTCTCCCTTCAATTTTCAAAGTTATGTATGCTTACATATTTGTATGTAGAGGATTCACTCCTAAACTAATTAACCGATCATCATGAATTTTAACTTTAACCCCAACCCTTACCCTTCTCTCTCTCTCTCTCTTCAATTTTCAAAGTTATGTATGTTTACATATTTGTATGAAGAGGATTCACTCCTAAACTAATTAACCGATCATCATGAATTTTAACCTTAACCCCAACCCCAACCCTTCTCTCTCTCTCTCTCTCTTCAATTTTCAAAGTTATGTATGTTTACATATTTGTATGTAGAGGATTCACTCCTAAACTAATTAACCGATCATCATGAATTTTAACCTTAACCCCAACCCCAACCCTTCTCTCTCTCTCTCTCTCTCTTCAATTTTCAAAGTTATGTATGCTTACATATTTGTATGAAGAGGATTCACTCCTAAACTAATTAACCGATCATCATGAATTTTAACCTTAACCCTAACCCTAACCCTTCTCTCTCTCTCTCTCTCTCTCTCTCTCTCTCCCTTCAATTTTCAAAGTTATGTATGCTTACATATTTGTATGTAGAGGATTCACTCCTAAACTAATTAACCGATCATCATGAATTTTAACCTTAACCCTAACCCTAACCCTTCTCTCTCTCTCTCTCTCTCTCTCTCTCTTCAATTTTCAAAGTTATGTATGCTTACATATTTGTATGTAGAGGATTCACTCCTAAACTAATTAACCGATCATCATGAATTTTAACCTTAACCCTAACCCTAACCCTTCTCTCTCTCTCTCTCTCTCTCTCTTCAATTTTCAAAGTTATGTATGTTTACATATTTGTATGTAGAGGATTCACTCCTAAACTAATTAACCGATCATCATGAATTTTAAACTTAACCCCAACCCCAACCCTTCTCTCTCTCTCTCTCTCTCTTCAATTTTCAAAGTTATGTATGTTTACATATTTGTATGAAGAGGATTCACTCCTAAACTAATTAACCGATCATCATGAATTTTAACTTTAACCCCAACCCTTACCCTTCTCTCTCTCTCTCTCTTCAATTTTCAAAGTTATGTATGCTTACATATTTGTATGTAGAGGATTCACTCCTAAACTAATTAACCGATCATCATGAATTTTAACCTTAACCCCAACCCCAATCCTTCTCTCTCTCTCTCTCTCTCTTCAATTTTCAAAGTTATGTATGTTTACATATTTGTATGAAGAGGATTCACTCCTAAACTAATTAACCGATCATCATGAATTTTAACCTTAACCCCAACCCCAACCCTTCTCTCTCTCTCTCTCTCTCTTCAATTTTCAAAGTTATGTATGCTTACATATTTGTATGTAGAGGATTCACTCCTAAACTAATTAACCGATCATCATGAATTTTAACTTTAACCCTAACCCCTCTCTCTCTCTTTCTCTCTCTCTCTCTCTCTCTTCAATTTTCAAAGTTATGTATGTTTACATATTTGTATGTAGAGGATTCACTCCTAAACTAATTAACCGATCATCATGAATTTTGCAACACAGCTGCTTGACGTAAGAGCTCCAAATGTAGGATATATTTAATTTAGTTTTACGTATAATGGAGTAAAAAAGAGGGTGGAAGCCCATGTTAAAATTCAGATATCTCCAATTCTTGTGACATTTTGCTAATAATAAATATTAGACATCAATTAATAAATATTCCCAAAATTTAAGGGTTTTTTTAAAAGTATTTTTAAAGATTTTATGGGGCACAACTTCCCATTTATAAAGTGAAATATTTCAGATTTACATTGAATTTGATCCGTAGTTATAGGACGTCAATTAAGCAGTATTCCCTGAACTTCAATTTCTTCTGAAGACCCCTTAAATTTTAGAGATTTTCTAGAACCAAAATCATGTAATGGATTTTGATCAAAATTGGAATAAGGATTCTAGACATGAGGTTTATTATCATGATATCTCGATTTTAACTTTCATAAGGGGGACATAAAAGTGGTGCAAAACTGTTGTCTGGGGGATTAACTTCTACTTTCTCTATTAATCCTGCAAGAACCACTTTGATTAAATAGACCATAGTTGCGTGTTAAAAGACACATCTCACTGAATAAATGATTCTTTTTATGGCTACTTATGAAAATGTCCACCTTGTTCTAGCGAACTGGATTGAACCAATTGAACACATTAACATGAGAGAAAGTTCCCTTTCTTTGGGTTCAATCTTCTATAAAAATGTTTTACAAAAAAATACATGAATAAAAGATGTGAGAAATTTGAGTTTCTTTTTGCATATTTTCTCCGCCCGCTTAGAAAAGATCAGTAACAGTTTTTGATCAGTAAATATACAAAGGTCAAAGGTCAAATACGGAAAAAGATAAAGAAATGAAAATTCAACACCATTCATTGTTAATTGAAAAACAAATTGAAACATACAGAATAAAAAGATCATCTTATTTGGCAACTATGCAGTATTGAAACTAGGGGATCATGCCCCCCCCCCACACATCTATGATAGGTTCTCCCCCTCCACCGCCCCTAATTGGGGGGGGGGGGTACTGTTTGTAAATAAACCATGTTCATTTTTTTTTCAATCACCAAAAAATCAGAATTATCTGTTTAACAATGTTTGCTTATATATATATATATATATATATATATATATATATATATATATATATATATATATATATATATATATATCTTCTCTTTATATATAAAGTTAGGTATGTGTATATATATACCAAACTTTATATATACATGGTAGCGGTCAGAGTTATTAACACCATTAAGGGAGGGAGCGTGCGTGATGTAAGCCCAGAAAGGATGCTTATAAAAAAATAAATTATGGACTCAAAAAGATGATACAGACCATTCCCCCCACACACGCACACACTTTCCACAGTTAACTCAATTTCTTTCACTGCTACTTGTAGCTCATAATTTATCTTTTCATAAGCAGCCTTTTAAGTTTTTCCCATCCTATTGCTACTGTTTCAAATACTTCTACTTGTGTGTTATTTCTTCAGACCATGAGGAAGTCCATAAATAAAGACGAAACGTTGAATACATAAATAATATTTTGAGTTTTCCTTTTTTCTTTTTCCATATATATATATATATATATATATATAGTCTCGGAAGTTCTTTTAACCTTCAAAACTGAAAAAAAAAAAAAAAAAAAAAAAAAAAAAAAAATTTTGTTGAAAGATTTTAGTCTAATAAGTCAATCAATCTACTGCAATCATTATTTTAGTTTACTTCCAAGAATATACTCTAATATAAATATATTTTTATATATGTATATATATATATATATATATATATATATATATATATATATATATATATATATAAATAAATAATGCTACTGGACCTATAATAAAATATCGATTTGCCAGAGTTTATGTAAATCTGAAGTCGAGAATCAGACTGACTTTTCTTTATATATTAGATTTATTCAAATAGTAGCAGTGAACAACTACTAGTTCCACACACACAGATGCTATAACAATATTTTTCAAATTTGCTCAAAACAAAAATTAAGCCTCAGTTCTTTCCACCTTTTTAAAAATTAGCAAGAACATCTGTTTTTTTTTTTCATTGTTAATATGATTTTTAGATTTACATAAAAACAAAGAAATCAATAACTTACCTGAAGAAGTAAATGGTATTTAAGAACTCTTTGAACTGGCTTTAATAGATAGGCACCGAGCGGAAGGTTATGTCCCAGAATGAGTTGCCGTTGTTTAAAAATATCTGCCAAGTTCGGATGAGCCATACATTTGGTTAATGTTTTCAAGGCACTAAAATGTTAGAAAAAAAAATCCGAAATAAAATGAAATCATTTTAAAAATATAATCGGCTATTGAATTAATAGTGGCAAAAAATTGTAAACAGTAAAGATGATAGGTTGCGCTTCAAAATCGCAAAAAACAAAATTGAATGCAAATAAATTCAAAAACAAAATTTAAATAATCGGCAAAAATTTGATTGAAGATTAAATCATTCAATTCCTAAGAAATAGTTTAACTAAGAAATAGTTTAACTAAGAAATAGTTTAACTAAGAAAAAATCATTCAATTCCTAAGAAATAGTTTAACTAAGAAATTGTTTAACTAAGATTAAATCATTCAATTCCTAAGAAATAGTTTAACTAAGAAATAATTTAACTAAGAAAAAATCATTCAATTCCTAAGAAATAGTTTAACTAAGAAATAATAATTCAATTCCTAAGAAATAGTTTAATTAAGAAATAGTTTAACTAAGATTAAATCATTCAATTCCTAAGAAATAGTTTAACTAAGAAATAGTTTAACTAAGATTAAATCATTCAATTCCTAAGAAATAGTTTAACTAAGAAAAAATCATTCAATTCCTAAGAAATAGTTTAACTAAGAAATAGTTTAACTAAGAAATAGTTTAACTAAGAAATGGTTTAACTAAGATTAAATCATTCAATTCCTAAGAAATAGTTTAACTAAGAAAAAACCATTCAATTCCTAAGAAATAGTTTAATTCGCACCAAGGATTGAACCTTGAGATCACTATCACTTAGAACTGAATTTAACTCGGTACTATATCCACTGTGCCACAAGTCCTTGTGGATAGTTCTAGTATGAATTTTGGGAGTCTTAAACCTATTATCGTTTTATTTTTTCTATGTGTAGTCTTACTACTTATCACTATATATCAGTACTTTTATTACTACATATCCCTGTGTGTATATATATATATATATATATATATCTATATATATATATAGAGAGAGAGAGAGAGAGAGAGAAATGTGATACTTAGAAGGCAATTCAATGCAGAGGTGTTACGGATAGACACAAGTTGGAGCAAATAAGACATATAATGGTGGAACAAATGAATTAGTTTCAACCTTAATACAATGTATACATGCACATATATTTATTTATTATTATTTTTTTTATTATAACCTTATCTATTATTCATAATTAATGGAACAAGAGCATGCTAGACCCGTGGATTAAATAAAAAGTTCTGTTCGAAATTCCATCCAGATTCCCGAGTTTGACAGAAATATTCCCGAGTTCGAAGAGATACACCTGAAGAAGACTGGAGGTTACAGTGGCCGAAACGCTCAAGATGAGAAATGTAATCAGAATTATATAAAATATACACAAATTATTTCTATATTTCTGTCATAAATCGTCCCCTAGAGAGTTGTTGATGACATAAAAGTGATATCGTTCAGGGAATACCATAAGTTTTGCTGTTGGCCCGTTCACTGAATAAAAATGTAAAACATTCCACTGATAAGTTATTAGTCCTTTCAAACTAAAAGGTAAGTTTTTTTTCTTCAGTTGACAAATAATTTAAATATTTTATCATTATTAGAAGAATAATTAAAAGTATTTTATTTAATAAAATAATAAATACCTTTATTTAATAAAATACTTTTATTTTATTTTAATTTATTTTGCAAAACATTGCAGTATATCACCTAGCACAGATTTTTAAAAACAAAAAAAAACAGATGCATGTCCAAGATGAACATTTTCTATGTTATAATTAATTACATTTATTAATTTTTGTTTTTTCATTAATTTTTTAATCTTTTTATTTTTTTTTTAAATTTCTTATAAATTGTCAGTGTGTATCTATTTTTGTTAAAAGTTTTAGCCATACTTACAAATATGTTTACAATAAAAAAAAAAGTTAATAACTGACAACAAATTTTTCTTTAGTAGAAAATAAAAACTATAATAATTTACTATTAACCAATTTATTAATTCATATATTTACAAATAAGAATAGATTTTAAGTTTTATATATAACTAGTTGGACCCATCCCCCAGCATTGAACGGGAAAAATAGAAAAAAATGAAATAAAATTTGACAACATCCGACCGAACACAAATAGGTCACATCTGAATGATATTCACAATATTTAAAGTACTACATAATTACATTGATTTCTTTTCAAATGACTACATAATAACGTTGATTTGAAAAAATTCGGCTCATAGTCCTCTCTTCCCCCCCTCCCTCGTAGGCAGAAGTTTAACAATGTAAAAAAATAAAAAAAACTTGTGTGGGACAACTGGGATCGAACCATAAACCTCTCGGTCTTTGATCTATGCTGCTAACGATTCGGCCAGGAAAGCGAGTATAAAATTTACAAAGAAATAGGTCATTTAAACGAAGCCAATTAGTAGCTGGCATGCGTGTTATCATACGATCTGCTGTAAGGCGACCTAAATGTAGGGTCCACCAGTCACACGTTTTGGGTCATTTCTATACCAAGAAATGAATGTTATTTTCCAAATTTTGGATATTATGCGTATGAGAAGTGTAGGAATCAGAAAATGTACACTTTATGGGTTCTGTCGAGTATCTCGGCGTCTAGTGACTTAATTCGGAAGTCAAGTCGTTGAAGAAATTGTAGCCGCCATGTTGAAAGAGGAAATACTGCAAAGAACTATGTTCTTTAATTGCATTCTCTAAACACCAGAATGACTATAAATGTATATATAATAGGTAGAAATAACGTAATCCGATATTCTCGAAATTCAGCAGAATTAACAAGAGCGTCCATTAAATGTGTGTGTATTATGCAGTAAATTAATAGCAGACAAATAAGAAATAATAACCAACATTTTTTTGAAAAGTAGACATTGTTTATTACTTCCCGGTGTTGATGGGGAGAGTGTGAGTACTTAATTGTTAGGGGGAAAAGTTTTTGCTACCACCTATATGGAGTATGTTTTGAGGAGAGTCGAAGATGGTAGGCCAAAAGTAATATTTAGTTTAAGCTAGAGAACAATAATAACAAATTTACTAAAACACGCTCGAGTGAATAAGCGTAATATAGTGATGCATGTGGTTAGTTTCCTATTCTTCAAAAAGGTACAAAAATCGTCTTAACTTTATTTATTAGAAGGAAATAGTTGCACAAAAGAAAAAAACTTATTTTCAAGAAAAATGTCCCAAATAACAAAGTCTGTTAGCTATTAGATAAACAAACTTATTATAACTATTAAAATATTATAAACCAACTCGTCATAACAATTAAAATACAATAAACCAACTTGTTATAACTATTAAAATACTATAAACCCACTTGTCATAACTATTAAAATACTATAAACCAACTTGTCATAACTATTAAAATACAATAAACCAACTTGTCATAACTATTAAAATACTATAAACCAACCTGTTATAACTATTAAAATATTATAAACAAACTTGTCATAACTATTAAAATACTATAAACTAACTAGCTATTACTATTAAAATACTATAAACCAACTTGCTATTACTATTAAAATACTATAAACCAACTTGTTATAACTATTAAAATATTATAAACCAACTTGTCATAACTATTAAAATACTATAAACCAACTTGTCATAACTATTAAAATACTATAAACCAACTTGTTATAACTATTAAAATACTATAAACTAACCTGTTATAACTATTAAAATACTATAAACCAACTTGTTATTACTATTAAAATACTATAAACCAACTTGTCATTACCATTAAAATACTATAAACCAACTTGCTATTACTATTAAAATACTATAAACCAACTTGCTATTACTATTAAAATACTATAAACCAACTTGCTATTACTATTAAAATACTATAAACCAACTTGTTATAACTATTAAAATATTATAAACCAACTTGTCATAACTATTAAAATACTATAAACCAACTTGTCATAACTATTAAAATACAATAAACCAACTTGTCATAACTATTAAAATACTATAAACCAACTTGTCATAACTATTAAAATACTATAAACCAACTTGTTATAACTATTAAAATACTATAAACCAACTTGTTATAACTATTAAAATATTATAAACCAACTTGTCATAACTATTAAAATACTATAAACCAACTTGTCATAACTATTAAAATACTATTAACCAACTTGTTATAACTATTAAAATACTATAAACCAACTTGTCCTAACTATTAAAATACTATAAACCAACTCGTTATAACTATTAAAATACTATAAACCAACTTGTCATAACTATTAAAATACTATAAACCAACTTGTCATAACTATTAAAATACTATAAACCAACTTGTCATAACTATTAAAATACAATAAACCAACTTGTCATAACTATTAAAATACTATAAACCAACTTGTTATAACAATTAAAATACTATAAACCAACTTGTCATAACTATTAAAATACTATAAACCAACTTGTCATAACTATTAAAATACTATAAACCAACTCGTTATAACTATTAAAATACTATAAACCAACTTGTCATAACTATTAAAATACTATAAACCAACTTGTCATAACTATTAAAATACAATAAACCAACTTGTCATAACTATTAAAATACTATAAACCAACCTGTTATAACTATTAAAATATTATAAACAAACTTGTCATAACTATTAAAATACTATAAACCAACTTGTTATAACTATTAAAATACTATAAACCAAGTTGTTATAACTATTAAAATACTATAAACCAACTTGTCATAACTATTAAAATACTATTAACCAACTTGTTATAACTATTAAAATACTATAAACCAACTTGTCCTAACTATTAAAATACTATAAACCAACTCGTTATAACTATTAAAATACTATAAACCAACTTGTCATAACTATTAAAATACTATAAACCAACTTGTCATAACTATTAAAATACTATAAACCAACTCGTTATAACTATTAAAATACTATAAACCAACTTGTCATAACTATTAAAATACTATAAACCAACTTGTCATAACTATTAAAATACAATAAACCAACTTGTCATAACTATTAAAATACTATAAACCAACCTGTTATAACTATTAAAATATTATAAACAAACTTGTCATAACTATTAAAATACTATAAACCAACTTGTCATAACTATTAAAATACTATAAACCAACTTGTCATAACTATTAAAATACAATAAACCAACTTGTCATAACTATTAAAATACTATAAACCAACTTGTCATAACTATTAAAATACTATAAACCAACTTGTTATAACTATTAAAATACTATAAACCAACTTGTTATAACTATTAAAATATTATAAACCAACTTGTCATAACTATTAAAATACTATAAACCAACTTGTCATAACTATTAAAATACTATAAACCAACTTGTTATAACTATTAAAATACTATAAACTAACTAGCTATTACTATTAAAATACTATAAACCAACTTGCTATTACTATTAAAATACTATAAACCAACTTGCTATAACTATTAAAATACTATAAACCAACTTGTTATAACTATTAAAATATTATAAACCAACTTGTCATAACTATTAAAATACTATAAACCAACTTGTTATAACTATTAAAATACTATAAACCAACTTGTTATAACTATTAAAATACTATAAACCAACTTGTCATAACTATTAAAATACAATAAACCAACTTGTTATAACTATTAAAATACTATAAACCAAGTTGTTATAACTATTAAAATACTATAAACCAACTTGTCATAACTATTAAAATACTATAAACCAACTTGTCATAACTATTAAAATACTATAAACCAACTTGTCATTACTATTAAAATACTATAAACCAACTTGTTATAACTATTAAAATACTATAAACTAACTTGCTATTACTATTAAAATACTATAAACCCACTTGCTATTACTATTAAAATACTATAAACGAACTTGTTATAACTATTAAAATACTATAAACCAACTTGTCATAACTATTAAAATAAAATATACCAACTTGTCATAACTATTAAAATACTATAAACCAACTTGTTATAACTATTAAAATACTATAAACTAACTTGTCATAACTATTAAAATACTATAAACCAACTTGTCATAACTATTAAAATACAATAAACCAACTTGTCATAACTATTAAAATACTATAAACCAACTTGTTATAACTATTAAAATACTATAAACCAACTCGTTATAACTATTAAAATACTATAAACCAACTTGTCATAACTATTAAAATACTATAAACCAACTTGTTATAACTATTAAAATACTATAAACCAACTTGTCATAACTATTAAAATATCATAAACCAAGTTGTTATAACTATTAAAATACTATAAATAAAATAATACAACAAATTTCTAGACTTAGTTCTTTCATCTCCAAATTTTTAATATTGAAGGTTGAATATTACGGCTAGTTTAAAATACTTGTAATTTCCTGTTTGAAAGTTTTTGAAGCATTTAAGCATAGATGAGCGAAATGATTGTCTAGCAAGGTTAGAAGGTCAGGTGTGGGAAGAACATGTGAACGAAAGAAGATGAAGTGAAAAAGGTGTTAATCATGTGAAGAGTGATGTCATCAAACAAGTTAGAAATTTTTTTTTTAAATAAAAAAGACTCACTGGGAAGTGAGTAGAAGTAAATGTAGAAAAAAACGTCTTCTTGAAACAAACTGCGGAGTCAGGTTCCAAAAGTTTTCAACCCCCAGCATTAATCCACATCCATTAAATAATTGATTAGCCAGAATGAGGATAGGCAACACTAAGAAGAAT
Source organism: Sepiola atlantica (assembly GCA_963556195.1). Taxonomy (NCBI): domain Eukaryota; kingdom Metazoa; phylum Mollusca; class Cephalopoda; order Sepiida; family Sepiolidae; genus Sepiola; species Sepiola atlantica. The sequence continues at coordinate 34,742,038 of OY744555.1, forward strand.
CTGTAAGCATCAACACTGATAATTTGCATAATGCTCTCTTTAAGATAGGAATGTCTTGGTAAAAAACTTTAGACGGAAGCGACTTCAACACTATCTGTCTGAGTTTTTTTTTTTGTCAACGATTTTAAAATAATCACTCACCTTGGGTAGTTGGTGCAGTAGTCACCATAAATCACAAATTTATCTTTATTTTTCACAAAACATTCAGCAACTTTTAAAGGATCTCCGTCACATAATTCCAGTTCTTGTAAAAATTTCCTGCAAAACAAATAGATTTTTTAAGTGGAAAACAAAAACAGAAAGCAACAAAAACTTCAATAATCAACCGATATTTTTGACGTTTTTCCTTCAAATTGGTTTTTAATTCCATCCTGGAATTTTTAACCCTTTAAACACTTTTCACCACAATTTATACACGTTCTTTTTCGGATCTTATTTCCCCATGTGACAAACCTCAATTTTCTCCCTCTCTACATTTTGTTCTGGGACTTGCTTTAGGTATAAATTATTCTCATGCGTGCTTCAAAGATGTTGTATATTTCCTTACTTAAAAAGCGCCAATCTGCGCATAACATCGACCGGACTACACTTATCCTAACGTCTTTTAGAACGTGACGTCTCTTTCTGCTCATATCGTGATTTGACCCCTCGGGGTTAATACCATCAAAATGAGGAGGAAGAAAAGAAAAAAAAAAAATTATAAGACAGTCTTGCCTGACAAAGTTGTTCTACAAACAAAGCTTGCAAAAAAAAATTAAATAAATGAATTTTTCATTTGAATTGCACAATTGTTGATTTTCAAAATATTTCACTTAAATACATTCTCATGCGTGCTTCAAAGATGTTGTCAATTTCCTTATATATATAATATTTGAGAAAATATCTCGCTAATATTAGAGATTTGCTATCATTCTTTTTTGTTTAAGATATAGATTTATTTAAATCTTATATTAGAATGCCTATTTAAAACACTGCCTATTTGCAACATTTTGTTGGTAGTGTACAAAAATTTATATTAGTGTAAAAAAAAAAGGTTTTTTTTTTGTTTTTTTTTATCAAATATTTTGTTTAGGAGTTAATCTTTAAAATAAACCTTCAAAATTATTGATAAAATTAAATGATTTTTGGTACGATAAATGTAATTTATTTAAATAATAATTTTAGAAATGTTTTTTGAAACAATGTGGGTTTTATTTTTTAATAACCTATTTATTTTACAGACTTGAGACATTCGATGTGAAAATGCCCTGATTCAAAGTATAGACATTTGTTTGTTCTCTTGTTAATTCTTATTGTCAGAGACAAACTGTCCTTGTGAAGATAGGCGTCTGGTTTGATGGAATCAATGGTTGAAGTTTGAATGTCGGTGTGTGTGTGTCACATAGCAGTGTGTTATGAGTTAAAGGAAAATTCACGCTTTGAAACATTGTTGGTATTTGAATAACAAATTAGAATTTTTTTTGAAAGCTAAACAACAATGTAATTTATTTAATTTTTATACAAACAAAAATATTTCTTTAGTTATTACTATTAAAATATATTTTTAATAACTTTCTTTGATGATAATAATAATAGTAATAATAATAATAATAATAATAATAATAATAGTGATAATGATAATGATAATGATGATGATAATAATAATAATAATAATAATAATAATAATACCACCAGAGTACAGGAGAAAGAACACGAAAAAAAAAAAAAAATATCAAGATCTAAAATGGGAATTAGGTAGAATATGGAAATGTAAAGAAGTAAAGGTGATCCCCGTTGTAATTGGAGCGCTTGGAAGCATAACGAAAAGCCACCATAAATTGCTTAAACAAATTGACGAGACAATTTAATTTCTTTTCCAATTCTGTAAAGGCTTGCCTATTAGGAACGGCGAAAGTGTTAAGGTACAGCTTGAATATCTAAGGTCAAGGGAATTGACTTGATGTTCAAAAAAGAAAACTCCAACTAAAACATCCAAGATGAGACTACTATGATAACAATAATAACAACAACAACAATAATAATAATAATAATAATAATAATAATAATAATAGTAATAATAATAATAATAATAATAATAATGATGATGATGATAATAATAATAATAATGTCAAAATTGTGTTCAAAAATAAATTATCAATAAATTTTAAAAAAACATTTGGTATTCATTCTTGTCATAAATACAAAAACGTTCAAATCTTTAAGAAAATCGCTTCAAAAGTCTTTTTTGCTGAGAAACTGATGCCTTTGAAGGGACTTTTTCCCAGACAGTCTCCAACCCTAACTCCAAAATGGCCCATTTAGAAATGAAAAACCTAGGTGATATGTCATGCTTGCTTCTATACAAAAATCTGAAAAATTTTAACTTTTCATTTCTACCCCCCCCCCCCCGTCTCTCATTCTCATATATATTTACTACAGTTATCAAAAAACTTTTAAACTTTCTTTTCGTTGTTATTATTTAATGTCTAAAAATAAATTCAATAATTTGGGAGCAAAGAGTGAAAGAACATTAAAACCACTCTTTAGCTCCAACCAAAAAGGACCATACTTCTGGAGGGCTCTGTAAAGCCCTATCTCTCTCTCTCTATATATATATATATATATATATAGTCATCCACATACAGACTGTTTCGCTGTATCACAGCTCATCAGTGCGGTTAGACCAGTTATTGCCTCAAGCCAGGATTGAAACTAAACCGTCGAGCTGACAATCGGCGCTATCATACGACACTGACCGAATGTAAGAAATATCTCAATGTAAACTATGCAAGTGCCGGGAGCTCGAATTAGTTTTACCTAATGAGCTATGCCTTAAAGCTAATGGCAGTTGGCGATATCCTTACAAATAAGCTCTACCTGAGAAAGGGAGCTTCATATAGTCATCCACATACAGCTCATCAGTGCGGTTAGACCAGTTAGTGCCTCAAGCCGGGATTGAAATCTAACCGTCGAGCTGACAGTCGGCGCTGCTAGCCCCTGCGCTATCATACGATATATATATATATATATATATATATATATATATATATATATATATATAAAAAGATAGATGAAAGAAGAGGGATAAACATGATCGAATAACATTTATTTCAACTTCGATTGTTCAATGCAAGGTGTACTCGCTAAAAACATGTTTATTTTTCTTTCCTTAAGCCAAGGCTTTTCAAAGATTAAAATCTTATCATCAGAGGAATTACATAGATGGATAAGTTGGCAGTGGAAAAGCCAAAATTGAAAATTTGAAAAAATATTAAGTAATAGAGAGTGAGAATGTGCATGTAAAAAGATACGGGGTCTGTCCAGTTGGTAAATGTCCGTTGATAAGGTGTCCAGTGAAAGGAGATTTAAAGATGGAAAATAAGGGTTTTCATGAAGGCCGCATTGAAAAAGTTCAAGAATGAAGTAAATTGGTTTTTTCACTTGTGCCATTTTTTCCTATTTATCCACTTGTGCCATTTTTTTCTATTTTATCCACTTGTGCCATTTTTTTCTATTTTATCCACTTGTGCCATTTTTTTCTATTTTATCCACTTGTGCCATTTTTTTCTATTTTATCCACTTGTGCCATTTTTTTCTATTTTATCCACTTGTGCCATTTTTTTCTATTTTATCCACTTGTGCCATTTTTTTCTATTTTATCCACTTGTGCCATTTTTTTCTATTTTATCCACTTGTGCCATTTTTTTCTATTTTATCCACTTGTGCCATTTTTACCGTGCCATTATTATCAAAATTCGTTTTGAAGACATCATAGTTGATTCCATAGGTCACAGCCAATAAATTCAAATAGCTGAAATATGTAAAACCACACAATTGAAAAGATGTTTATACTTACTGACTGAATGAGTAAATCTGAACAATATTTCCAAATAAAATTGTTATTTCATCTTTCGAGACTTCCTCGCATTTATCCAAATATTCCAAATAACCCTGAAAAAAGAAAAAGATCAAAAGAAAATGAAGAAAATATAAAAGTCAAATTTTTTTTTTTATGGGAAACGAATCAAGATTTGCCTTTCACCTTTCACGGACATACAATAAAAACAATGGTTAATAAAAGATTGTTCTAGATTGTTCTAGATTGTTCTGGATATGAAAAATGAGGCTGAAGCGATGAGAGTTCACAAGAATTATTTTATTGCAAACAATTTGAGTTATAAAAAGATGGATGGGGAAAAAGTGTTTCACAACATTTTCAAAATGCAAAATGTAGGGTCACCTAATTGAAGCCTTTAACATCTTTATATATAAAAGGGAATGGTAGTTTGCTTGAAGCATTATATATATATATATATATATATATATATATATATATATATATATATATATATATATATTATATTAGACGCACCCGTCACCCATTGTGTCACAACCACGACGACTATTTATTCTACTTCATTCCATTCGAAAATATTTGAATATTATATATATATATACAGGGTGGGCAAAAATAAGGGTCCTATTTTTAAAAATTCATAACTTTTTTATTTATTGATTTTTTTTTTTTTTTTTTTTAGAATAAGTAAAGGACCCCTTCCGAAGCAAGCATGAGCCGTATTAGCCCTAAGGAACGTACCCTCATTTAGAAAACATTATTTTTGCTTAAAAAACTCAAAACAGTGTAAAAAACAATACTTTAGTTTTTGTAAGTTTTAAGAAGTGTTTTTCGGCTAAAATTTGTTTTGTTTATTTCAAAAAATCTCGGAAGGGTCAGTCTACACACACATAAAGTTTGGTGAGTTTAACTTTTATTTTGTGGAAGTTATTCAAATTCAAGTTATTCAAATTTAAAGATAGGACCCTTATTTTGGCCCACCCTGTATATATATATAACATATATACAGGGTGAGCCAAAAGTAGGTGGACAGTAAAAAACATTTATTTAGAGTATAGTAAGAGGCAGACTTCAAAGCTGTGTAAATCAAGAAGGAAAATGTTTTTTACGGTCCACCTACTTTTGGCTCACCCTGTATATATATATATATATATATAAAACTTATCAGCAACAAGGCACTATACGAGCTGTGCCACGAAAAACCCCTCTCCACAAAGGTCGCTGAACAAAGATGGTTTATGTTAGGCGATGTCCTACGAATGGACCCTGACACTCCCGCACAGAGGGCACTAGACTTTGCCGTTACTGGCTCGCAAGCCTACCAACCGCGACTAGGACGGCACTGCACAAGTCTGCTGGGCACACTACGTGCTGACCTCAAGCAGGCGGGACTAGGACCACTATGTGCAGCAAAACAACTTCATTGCCTACGACAACTTGCGTATGACAAGGCCAGATAGCCTGGGACTAGCATGGAGGACTAATTGCAGCTACGGGATGTCATTTGACTACCGTAGCCGCAAAACACAGTTTATATATATATATATATATATATATATATATATATATATTAGACGCACCCGTCACCCATTGTGTCACAACCACGACGACTATTTATTCTACTTTATTCCATTCGAAAATAGCATAAACGCTAACATATCTGTTGCATAACTAAAAATAATATAATTTACATACATGTGTGTGGTGTGTACAGATACTATATAAATTAGATAGCGAGGCTGAAAAAAGAGCCACTCTTTCTTTAAATACTCACGTAGTAAGAAATATGAGAGTAGTTGAATCCAAAGAGTGAGAGGGGAAGAGAGAAATACATAAATAGCTAAGAAAGAGATAAGTTATTTGTTCAATTAATTACAAATTACGGCTAATTAGAATAATTAAAACTGAATTTATTTAAAAAATAACTCAATCCCAGAACTAAGTATATTTTAGCATGTTTCTTTTGTGTGATTAAAGTATATAGGGAAATTCCGTAGGAAAACAAACGTTAATTGACTCAGATTTAGTTTAATAATAGATTAATGTGAAAAATTTATGTCAATATTTCAAAGTTTGCCCATTAAATTATCCCCAATGCACGTTTTCCCGTCCTTCTCTGCAAGGCTTCTGTGCACTTCTAAACGTATTCTTCTGGGATTTGCCTCAGCTCCACTATTACGGCCTTCTTGGTGATTTTCACAACTTCAAAATGTGTCCCTTTTAAATTTACAAACAGAAAAAAGTCACATCTTTAATTTATTGATTTGAAATTGTAACCATTAAATGTATTAAAATTGTAATTCTTAAATGTTTAATACATTTAATAATTACAATTTTAATACGTTTAATGGTTACAATTGTAATTATTAAATATATTAAAATTGTAATTATTAAATGTATTAAAATTGTAATTATTAAATGTATTAAAAATTGTAATTATTAAATGTATTTAAATTGTAGCCATGAAATGTATTTAAATTGTAATTATTATATGTATTAAAATTGTAATTATTATATGTATTAAAATTGTAACCATTAAATGTATTAAAATTGTAACCATTAAATGTATTAAAAATTGTAACCATTAAATGTATTAAAATTGTAATTATTAAATGTATTAAAAATTGTAATTATTAAATGTATTTAAATTGTAGCCATGAAATGTATTTAAATTGTAGCCATGAAATGTATTTAAATTGTAATTATTAAATGTATTAAAATTGTAATCATTAAATGTATTAAAAATTGTAACCATTAAATGTATTAAAAATTATAACCATTAAATGTATTAAAATTGTAATCATTAAATGTATTAAAAATTGTAATCATTAAATGTATTAAAATTGTAACCATTAAATGTATTTAAATTGTAACCATTAAATGTATTAAAATTGTAACCATTGAATGTATTAAAATTGTAACCATTGAATGTATTAAAATTGTAACCATTGAATGTATTAAAATTGTAACCATTAAATGTATTTAAATTGTAACCATTAAAGGTATTAAAATTGTAACCATTAAATGTATTAAAATTGTAACCATTAAATGTATTAAAATTGTAACCATTGAATGTATTAAAACTGTAACCATTAAATGTATTAAAATTGTAACCATTAAATGTATTAAAATTGTAACCATTGAATGTATTAAAAGTGTAACCATTAAATGTATTAAAATTGTAACCATTAAATGTATTAAAAGTGTAACCATTAAATGTATTAAAATTGTAACCATTAAATGTATTAAAATTGTAACAATTAAATGTATTAAAAATTATAACCATTAAATGTATTAAAATTGTAACCATTGAATGTATTAAAACTGTAACCATTAAATGTATTAAAATTGTAACCATTAAATGTATTAAAATTGTAACCATTGAATGTATTAAAAGTGTAACCATTAAATGTATTAAAATTGTAACCATTAAATGTATTAAAAGTGTAACCATTAAATGTATTAAAATTGTAATCATTAAATGTATTAAAATTGTAATCATTAAATGTATTAAAATTGTAATTATTATATGTATTAAAATTGTAACCATTAAATGTATTAAAATTGTAACCATTAAATGTATTAAAAATTGTAACCATTAAATGTATTAAAATTGTAATCATTAAATGTATTAAAATTGTAATCATTAAATGTATTAAAATTGTAATTATTAAATGTATTAAAATTGTAACCATTAAATGTATTAAAATTGTAACCATTAAATGTATTAAAATTGTAATTTTTAAATGTATTAAAAATTGTAATTATTAAATGTATAAAAATTGTAATTATTAAAATGTATTAAAAATTGTAACCATTAAATGTATTAAAATTGTAACCATTAAATGTATTAAAATTGTAACCATTAAATGTATTAAAAGTGTAACCAGTAAATGTATTAAAATTGTAATCATTAAATGTATTAAAATTGTAATCATTAAATGTATTAAAATTGTAATTATTATATGTATTAAAATTGTAACCATTAAATGTATTAAAAGTGTAACCATTAAATGTATTAAAATTGTAATTATTAAATGTATTAAAAATTGTAATTATTAAATGTATTAAAAATTGTAATTATTAAATGTATACAAATTGTAATTATTAAAATGTATTAAAATTGTAACCATTAAATGTATTAAAATTGTAACCATTAAATGTATCAAAATTGTAACCATTAAATGTATTAAAATTGTTACCATTAATGTATTAAAATTGTTACCATTAAATGTATTAAAATTGTAACCATTAAATGTATTAAAATTGTTACCATTAATGTATTAAAATTGTTACCATTAAATGTATTAAAATTGTAACCATTAAATGTATAAAATTGTAACCATTAAATGTATTAGAATTGTTACCATTAATGTATTAAAATTGTTACCATTAAATGTATTAAAATTGTAACCATTGAATATATTAAAATTGTAATTATTAAATGTATTAAAAATTGTAATTATTAAAATGTATTAAAATTGTAACCATTAAATGTATTAAAATTGTAACCATTAAATGTATTAAAATTGTAACCATTAAATGTATTTAAATTGTAGCCATAAAATTTATTTAAATTGTAATTATTATATGTATTTAAATTGTAATTATTAAATGTATTAAAATTGTAATTATTAAATGTATCAAAATTGTAATTATTAAATGTATTAAAATTGTAATCATTAAATGTATTAAAATTGTAATCATTAAATGTATTAAAAATTGTAACCATTAATGTATTAAAATTGTTACCATTAAATGTATTAATATTGTAACCATTAAATGTATAAAAATTGTAATCATTAAATGTATTTAAATTGTAGCCATTAAATGAATTGAAATTGTAGCCATTAAATGTATTTAAATTGTAATTATTATATGTATTAAAATTGTAATCATTAAATGTATTAAAATTGTAATTATTAAATGTATTAAAAATTGTAATTATTAAATGTATTAAAATTGTAACCATTAAATGTATTAAAATTGTAATCATTAAATGTATTAAAATTGTAACCATTAAATGTATTAAAATTGTAACCATTAAATGTATTAAAAATTGTAGCCATTAAATGTATTAAAAATTGTAATCATTAAATGTATTAAAATTGTAACCATTAAATGTATTTAAATTGTAACCATTAAATGTATTAAAATTGTAACCATTAAATGTATTAAAATTGTTACCATTAATGTATTAAAATTGTTACCATTAAATGTATTAAAATTGTAACCATTGAATATATTAAAATTGTAATTATTAAATGTATTAAAAATTGTAATCATTAAATGTATTAAAATTGTAATTATTAAAATGTATAAAAATTGTAACCATTAAATGTATTAAAATTGTAACCATTAAATGTATTTAAATTGTAATTATTATATGTATTAAAACTGTAACAATTAAATGTATTAAAATTGTAATTATTAAATGTATTAAAATTGTAATCATTAAATGTATTAAAATTGTAATCATTAAATGTGTTAAAAATTGTAACCATTAAATGTATTAAAATTGTAACCATTAAATGTATTAAAATTGTAATCATTAAATGTATTAAAAATTGTAACCATTGAATGTATTAAAATTGTAATTATTAAATGTATTAAAAATTGTAATTATTAAATGTATTAAAATTGTAACCATTAAATGTATTAAAATTGTAACCATTAAATGTATTACAATTGTAACCATTAATGTATTAAAATTGTAACCATTAAATTTATTAAAATTGTTACCATTAAATGTATTAAAATTGTAACCATTGAATGTATTAAAATTGTAATTATTAAATGTATTAAAATTGTAATTATTAAATGTATTAAAATTGTAACCATTAAATGTATTAAAATTTAACCATTTAATGTATTAAAATTGTAACCATTAAATGTATTTAAATTGTAGCCATTAAATGTATTTAAATTGTAACCATTAAATGTATTAAAATTGTAACCATTGAATGTATTAAAATTGTAACCATTAAATGTATTAAAATTCTAACCATTAAAGGTATTAAAATTCTAACCATTAAATGTATTAAAATTGTAACCATTGAATGTATTAAAATTGTAACCATTAAAAGTATTAAAATTGTAACCATTAAAAGTATTAAAATTGTAACCATTAAATGTATTAAAATTGTAACCATTGAATATATTAAAATTGTAATTATTAAATGTATTAAAAATTGTAATTATTAAATGTATTAAAATTGTAATTATTAAAATGTATTAAAATTGTAACCATTAAATGTATTAAAATTGTAACCATTAAATGTATTTAAATTGTAGCCATTAAATGTATTTAATTGTAGCCATTAAATGTATTTAATTGTAGCCATTAAATGTATTAAAAATTGTAATCATTAAATATATAAAAATTGTAACCATTAAATGTATTAAAAACTGTAACCATTAAATGTATTAAAAACTGTAACCATTAAATGTATTAAAATTGTAACCATTAAATATATTAAAATTGTAACCATTAAATGTATAAAAATTATAACCATTAAATGTATTAAAAATTCTAACTCTTAAATGTATTAAAATTGTAACCATTAAATGTATTTAAATTGTAACCATTAAATGTATTAAAATTGTAATCATTAAATGTATTAAAATTGTAACCATTAAATATATTAAAATTGTAACCATTAAATGTATAAAAATTATAACCATTAAATGTATTAAAAATTCTAACTATTAAATGTATTAAAATTGCATTAAAATTTAAAAAATGCAAAGAGTAGGTTTCTTAAAAGCGCTTAAGTCAACCGAAGGACAGAATTCGATTTTGGAACAATTCATTTTAAATTGAGTAAAGATGGATTTTTTTACACCCAGCGACACCAGTTAATTTATAATATTTTGCATATTCATCTTTAGTGATCGGATGATCTCATTTTGTTAATGGGTGTGAAAGGTGATATTGTAGACACAGACGTAAATAAACATAATATTATAGAGACCGAGTTGTGAAAAGCATCCATTTTACTTTGTCCTGTAGCAAGATAAGTGAATAAAAACCAAATGTTTTTTTATGTTTTTATAAATGAGTAAAGAGTGGGGGGGGGGGGGGCTGTTCAAATATCGCAGCCAAGTTAACGTCTTGTCAAAAAGAGTTTTGAAAGAGGAAAAGGGGTAAGAAAAAGAAGAGAAAAAGGAGATATAATGCGTGGGATTGAATGAAAACATTTTGATAGACATTTGAATCTGCTCTGTCAGCATGGCACCATCGAATTCAATTGGGTAACAGTTTTCAGCCGAGATTTCCAGCCTCATCCAAAGTGTTCATTGTAAGCTAGAAGATAAGATATGGCATGGAGCTCACTTTCAATGGCTGACATAAGTTTACAGACAAACTATTACTGTCCTCATCGGACTCGACAAACACACACGGTTGTTTATCTACACGAGACCGTGAGACTGGGCTGTCTGCAATCCTTCCCGCTTTAGTAAAAATAAAATACACAACATAAGAGTAGGGATAATTTGCCTGAATTGGAACAACGGCAATGATGGGGGAAAGGGCAGACAACCGAGAAAGGTATTTGCAATAAAACTGTATTGAAGTTTACCTGCTTCTCCACAAGGGCAGGATGTGCCACAACGTCGATTTTATTTTGGAAGAAGGAGGCAGCACCTAATTGGCACTTAGGACCAGTTTCAGAATCAGCCATAGAAGGTCTATTTTGCTGTAAAAGGGGGGTAGATTATTCTTGTTCCGTCAGACATGGCCAGGTAGAAGTCTTAAATAATCTTTATCATAATCTTAAGTAATCTTTATCGTAGTATCGCCCATACTGAGGATTGAACCTTCAACCTCCAGAAGACTGTCACTTAGAACTGATTATTGCTTAGCACTTTTATCTGTTGCGCTAATGTTTAGTTCAAAATTTTGTACAGATTCCTGAAGAAAGTCGAAGATTACATCGGCTGAAACGTTGTGAGACTAACACTCAAGATGAGAACAGTAGTCTGAATAATCCAAATTATCCAAATTATCCAAATTATCCGAATAATCCGAATTATCCAAATAATCCGAATAATCCGAATAATCCAAATAATCCAAATAATCCAAATAATCCAACTTATCCAAATTATCCAAATAATCCAAATAATCCGAATAATCCAAATAATCCGAATTATCCAAATAATCCGAATTATCCAAATAATCCAAATAATCCAAATAATCCGAATAATCCAAATAATCCAACTTATCCAAATTATCCAAATAATCCGAATAATCCAAATAATCCAAATAATCCAAATAATCCGAATTATCCAAATAATCCAAATTATCCAAATAATCCGAATAATCCAAATAATCCAACTTATCCAAATTATCCAAATAATCCAAATAATCCGAATAATCCGAATAATCCAAATAATCCGAATAATCCAAATTATCCAAATAATCCAAATTATCCAAATAATCCGAATTATCCAAATAATCCAAATTATCCAAATAATCCAAATAATCCGAATAATCCAAATAATCCGAATTATCCAAATAATCCGAATTATCCAAATAATCCAAATTATCCAAATAATCCGAATTATCCAAATAATCCAAATTATCCAAATAATCCAACTTATCCAAATTATCCAAATAATCCAAATAATCCGAATAATCCGAATAATCCAAATTATCCAAATAATCCGAATTATCCAAATAATCCAAATTATCCAAATAATCCAAATAATCCGAATAATCCAAATAATCCGAATTATCCGAATAATCCGAATAATCCGAATAATCCAAATAATCCAAATAATCCGAATAATCCGAATAATCCGAATAATCCGAATAATCCAAATAATCCAAATAATCCGAATAATCCAAATTATCAATCCTCATCTAAAAATTTCCAAAAACAGTTTTAAGCAATTGTATTAAAGTTAACAACATGTACATGTATTATGCTTTAGCATTAAATAACTTTAAAAGGGTTGATACGCCGTAAAACAGGCCATTCACAACCCTAGAAATACGAATATAAACATGTGAACAGATGTATAGAGTCGATGCTTAGGGCTCAACTGTACGACCAGTTGAGCAGCAAGATAAGTCAGACTGCCAAGCACATCAAAATGCCGGTTTATAATAAGGCTAGAATGTTCCATTATGCTCAGAAGGGAAAGTCCATTCTCTGTGTTCTGATTGGCTGAGATTCATAAGTGGCCATTCTAGTGTATAAATGTTCATTCATTCGAATAAGTATTCTTCTATGAGATGGATGTCAGTTGAGGCCTTTATACCGGTAAGTGTTAGTTTGATTCTATAAGATGTTTATTTAGTGTGATTCAGCATCAAGAAACATTTTCTTTTTTATTGAGACTTCGATGGTGTGGCCATGTTGAAAGAATGGATGAGAATTCTTGGGTTAGTAGATGTAGAAAAGTTGAAGTAGCAGGGTCAGTTGGAAGGGGAAGGCCAAGGAAAACATGGGAGAAAGTGATGAGGATGGAGTTGAGAGAAAGGGAAATGAATAAAGTCCTTGCCAGAGATAGGTTAGTTTGGAAGTCAATTTCTAAAAGCCGTCAACCACATGTCAGCATGTAAAACAGACGTTAAACCAAAAATGATGATGATGATGATGATGATGATGATGATGATTTCATACTGACGTATAATTACAAATTGTGATTTTTTTTTGCACAGGTTTATGTAAACTGTCCACTAAAATGACAAACTTTCAAAGCCGTTTCTTGCAAATACCTTCCCGCCTCACATTGTGGCAACCGACGAGCTAAAAACTCTTAGAAATTATAACAAGAAGTTTCCACTTCACTCTCGGATATTCCTTAGGGACTGCATTAGGATTCCACATGTGAACCTTGCCTGGATTGACATCTTGGATCTCATCTCTTAGTGTTTGGAACTCACGCACACACGGAGGACTAGGAAGAATCTAGAATATTTTAAACTAGCAGACCCCGTGAAAATCTCATTGGGCTTTTATATCATAACTTGCTGTTAATCTATTAATAATATGCTTTTCGAAATAATAAATATCTCGCAGGGTCAATACTAAAAAGAAAAAAATTACTGCTCGACCAATCACAGGTTTTTTTGAGCTAAATGAATTTTCAATGTGAGGAGAGGGAAGCCATTAACCATTTTCATATGAAAATAAAAAAAAATTGGGCAGACAAATGAACAAAGAATCGATTTGGGAAATATTTGAATCCTTCCATTGGTTAGAAATATTATTTTGCTATCAAATATCCATATACAAATTTTATCATAATTTATAAATATTTTATCAGATTTAATCAGATTTTATAAATATATTTGATAAATTTTAAATTTTAATGTTTATTTTAATCTGCTTTAAATTTTTAAATTTTAAAATAAATATATTTTATAAATTAAAAATTTTTATTTAAATTTTAATGTTTATTTTAATCTGATTAAAATTTTAAAATAAATACATTTTATCAGATTTTATAAATATTTTATCATATTTTATCATATACAAATTTCTATCAAATATCCATACACAACAAACTCTTATATTCACTAATGGACATTGAACTTTTATTTCCAGGCTTTATCTAATATCTAAACCTTGCGACTTGTCCTGCATACATAACACATTTTCACCCTGCAAAAATAAATTATCTAATATATTATTATATTATTTAATAATCTAATATCTATAATTTAAAATAATTTAATATCTTAATATATATCTTAATATCTTAATATATTAATATCTTAATATCTAATAAATTATTATATTATTTCACCCTGCAAAATAAATTATCTTATAAATTATTATATTATTTAATAATCTAATATCTATAATTTAAAATAATTTAATATTTTAATATATATCTTAATATATCAATAATTTAATATCTAATAAATTATTATATTATTTCACCCTGCAAAATAAATTATCTAATACCTAAACCTTGCGACTTGTCCTACATACATAACGCATTTTCACCCTGCAAAAATAAATTATCTTATATATTATATTATTTAATAATCTAATATCTATAATTTAAAATAATTTAATATCTTAATATATATCTTAATATCTTAATATATTAATAATTTAATATCTAATAAATTATTATATTATTTCACCCTGCCAAATAAATTATCTTATAAATTATTATATTATTTAATAATCTAATATCTATAATTTAAAATAATTTAATATCTTAATATATATCTTAATATCTTAATATATTAATATCTTACTATCTAATAAATTATTATATTATTTCACCCTGCAAAATAAATTATCTTATAAATTATTATATTATTTAATAATCTAATATCTATAATTTAAAATAATTTAATATTTGAATATATATCTTAATATATTAATATCTTACTATCTAATAAATTATTATATTATTTCACCCTGCAAAATAAATTATCTTATAAATTATTATATTATTTAATAATCTAATATCTATAATTTAAAATAATTTAATATTTTAATATATATCTTAATATATTAATATCTTACTATCTAATAAATTATTATATTATTTCACCCTGCAAAATAAATTATCTTATAAATTATTATATTATTTAATAATCTAATATCTATAATTTAAAATAATTTAATATTTTAATATATATCTTAATATATTAATATCTTACTATCTAATAAATTATTATATTATTTCACCCTGCAAAATAAATTATCTTATAAATTATTATATTATTTAATAATCTAATATCTATAATTTAAAATAATCTAATATCTTAATATATATCTTAATATCTTAATATATTAATAATTTAATATCTAATAAATTATTATATTATTTCACCCTGCAAAATAAATTATCTAATATCTAAACCTTGCGACTTGTCCTGCATACTAACGCATTTTCACCTCGCAAAAAGACGTATCTGTTTTGTATAACATTCAGCTGAATGATGCTAGAAAACCAAAATAATCTAGCAAACATGGCATGAAAAAAATTGGTCCTGAATGGTAGAAGATAAAAACAGAGTTTCAACAGCATTTTGGATGACTTATCCTCCAAAAGCTAAGAGTATGGGTGAAAAACGACAGTACAAGTTTCGCGTTTAACATCTCATGTGGGTTAAACAAACAAACTGTCGTGAGATAAGACTTAAAAATTACTCTAAAGTTTTGATGAAGAGACAACAAACATTCTTGAAAGGAAAGTAGGTTAGGGTTAGGTTTAGGATTAGGGTTAGGGTTAGGATTAGGGTTAGGGTTAGGTTTAGGATTAGGGTTAGGGTTAGGGTTAGGTTTAGGATTAGGGTTAGGATTAGGGTTAGGGTTAGGGTTAGGATTAGGGTTAGGGTTAGGATTAGGGTTAGGGTTAGGGTTAGGGTTAGGATTAGGGTTAGGGTTAGGGTTAGGATTAGGATTAGGGTTAGGGTTAGGGTTAGGGTTAGGATTAGGGTTAGGGTTAGGGTTAGGATTACGGTTAGGGTTAGGGTTTGGGTTTGGGTTAGGATTAGGGTTAGGATTAGGGTTAGGGTTAGGATTAGGGTTAGGGTTAGGGTTAGGGTTAGGATTAGGGTTAGGATTAGGATTAGGATTAGGGTTTGGGTTTGGGTTTGGGTTAGGATTAGGGTTAGGATTAGGGTTAGGGTTAGGATTAGGGTTAGGGTTAGGATTAGGGTTAGGGTTAGGATTAGGGTTAGGATTAGGCTCAGACTGAAATGGTGGAGAATATTGAAGAGAACAGATTTAGAAAATAGAAAATCTAAAAGAATCGGAGTTTATTACAGAATCAAAATATTAAAACAAAACAAGGATATGAGATACAATATATATATATATATATATATATATATATATATATATATATATATATATATATATATATATATATATATACTTGCTCTGCATACCCAGCATTGCCTGGGAGTCTTTTGGTTTATCTAAGAAAATATATATATATATATATATATATATATATATATATATATATATATATATATATATATATATATATAAAATAAAATGTAGTAACACGAAATTACATAATCATCGATGCAATAATTTATTTCAACCTTGTGGTATTGTCAAGCATCATATTCTGATGATTACATTTTTGAAACTGAAAAAAAAAGGGGAAATTCACACTCGACAATTCAAATATAATTAGAGAGAGAGGGAGTGCACACTTATTTAATACATATTTAGAGAGAGGGGGAAATTTGAAGCATATTTAATCTATAATTATGTAGGGAGGGGGGAATTACATAATTTATGACAGAGAGGGAAGAGGAGGCCATATATATAAATAGAAATTGTAAAAGTAGGCATGGGGGGGGTATTCAATGTTTCTCAAGAAATCAGCTTGTGTCAAAAATCATCAGTTCTCATATATATATATATATATATATATATATATATATATATATATATGAGAACTGGTGATCTGAGGTACTCCACAAAAAACATCCCGACACCCAGCAACTCATCCTACATAAAATCCCTTATAAACAAGATGGAAGACGTTGTACGACATATGAGATGGAAATATCATACTGCTACCTCTACGGAAGACACGATTTCCACAAACTATTACGGTCTTAGGTCTAGCAAGTATCCCACAAAAGTCGACGAAATGGACGCTTTCGAAAGGGACTTGCTTGACATAATTCCAAAAATCCAATTCACACAACAAAAGAACTCCCTTCAAAAAATCTTATCTGCCGACCTAAAAAACCTTAAATCGAATGACCACACATTAGTATTCTCAGATAAAACTAAAAATCTTTATAAAGTCGAAAACGATAAATATAAACAACTGGCAGTAGATAGCATCACCAACAAATACTAATTAGCATCAAAGCACAACGCCATCAACAAAGAAGCAATGACCCTAGCAGCAAATCTCAAAATTGATTACAGAGCCAACCAGTTAACCCCAAATGGGGCCTTCCTTACCTTAAAAGACCACAAACCAAACTTCGACAACAGACCCACGTGCAGACTCATATCTATTTCGAGTAAATTTTTCGATTTTTGTCGCTTATACACCCCCCCCCCGGCTTTTCCATTTCTGATAGCTGACTGTCCTCACTTAGAGATCGCATGTTTTAACATCTGTTTATTAATAAAACAAGCGCCATAGTGACATCACCTGCTAAGATATGAGTCTCCCTCGTCTCTGACCCACTTTCTAATCGAAAGAAAAAACAAAGAAAATACCACATGTATAATCATGAGTTTTTTTTTTATTTAAACACAGTAACGACTTAAACTTGACCCTTTAACACAATAGTTTCTAGAGACAGAGGTTGTGGGTTCAAACCTCAGCTGGGTCGTATTTACTTTTTACTCAGATTTTGTTCAGAATTAATCGGAATAATTCCAACTTATAATATTAAGTGGATTGTTTACTTTTCATTTTATGCTATTTTCTGTAATTGACGGAAGTTAGGACTCGGCATACCCCTGCTAGCTCCCCACAAAGGGGCACAATAAATGGGAGCAACAATACCTCTGCTAGTAAGATATATAGCACGGATATCTGTGTGTGTTTGTCCACACCTCAATGGTTGATCTCTGCTATATTTAGAATCAGCAGGTTTCTGTAGATGTTGGCCGGGTTTTAAATGATTGAAAGTTTTTTTTTGTTCTTTTTAAATTTCTATACTTATTTTCAATTGTTATAATAGAACATTATTTAGGTCAAAATCGCTGGGCACCGGTGAGAAAGAGAGAGAGAGAGAGAGAGAGAAAGAGAGAGTGAAGAAGAGAGAGGAAGAAAGAGTGAATGAGAGAAATAGAGTGAAAAAGAGAGAGAGTGAGATAGTGAAAGAGAGAGAGAGAGTGAGAGAGTGAAAAAGAGAGAGAGAGAGAGTGAGAGAGTGAAAAAGAGAGAGAGTGAGAGAGAGAGAGAGAGAGAGAGAGAGAGAGAGAGAGAAAAGAGTGAGGGAGGGAGAGAGAAAAAGAGAGAGAGAGAGAAAGAGAGAGAGAGAGTGAGGGAGGGAGGGAGAGAGAGGGAGGGAGGGAGAGAGAGAGAAAGACAGAGTGAATGAGAGAAAGAGAGTGAAAAAGAGAGAGAGAGATTGAATGTGAGAGAGAGAGAGTGAGTGAGTGAGGGAGAGAAAGAGAGAGTGAGAGAGAAAGAGTGAGAAAGAGTGAGAAAGAGAGAGAGAAAGAGTGAGGGAGGGAGAGAGAAAAAGAGAGAGAGAGAAAGAGAGAGAGAAAGAGAGAGAGAGAAAGAGTGAGTGAATGAGAAAGAGAGAGAGTGAGTGAGAGAGAAAGAGTGAGTGAATGAGAAAGAGAGAGTGAGTGAGAGAGAAAGAGTGAGTGAATGAGAAAGATAGAGAGAGTGAGTGAGAGAGAAAGAGTGAGTGAGTGAGAGAGAAAGAGTGAGTAAGTGAGAGAGAAAGAGAGAGAGTGAGTGAGTGAGAGAGAACGAGAGTGAGGTAGTGAGTGAGTGAGTGAGACCCTGAGGTTTTAAAGGTCGGCTGGTGAATTATTCTATTGATGAATGAGCGGCAAACGTGTCGTCTGCTTAAATGTCGGTGACGTCTTTCTTTTTGCAAGTTTCTTCATGTATGAAAGAAAGAAAGAGAAGAATTCAGAGAAGAGAGAAAGAGAATGTTTTCAAAGAAAGAAATTATCCATATTTACTACTTTTAAGGTGGGTAAAATCTAGCTCCCCAAAAAGGGGCACACTAAATGGGAGCAACAATATTTGTATAGTCTAACAAATTGTGATTCAGCCCTCGCACCAGACGGTCCATAAAAAGGAGATCTGTCACAAACTGTTCTTATGATTTTCGAGATAACCATACATATTTTTAAACTAGATTATCTAGGGAGCTTGGATAATTACATTTCATTTTGATCAAAGGGGACACACTACAAAAATATTGTGAGATCCACATTCATGCCAGACACCAATAAAAAGAAATACATCACAAACACCTCCAATGCTTTTGGTGCTGGGGAATTTTTGCACCTGATATTTATAAACTCTCTCACACTCACTCTCTCTTTTTATTAGATTTATAACTTTAAAATTATAGAAATTTAAAAAAATTAAAAAGACTTGAAAAAGCATTTTTGTAAGCATTTCATTGGCCACTCCAAACGTTGGGAAATTTCTATAATTGTTCAAAAGTCACCTGAAATGCCTCACCTCATTAGTTATACATTTTATTTTGAAACATTTGCAATCATTTTCCAAGTATACAATCCAAGTTCATTTCAAATGTATTATTACTATGTAATATATGTCAGGCAGAGGTCTGATAACTCCTTGATTGCATGCCCCAAAGACTCAAGTATAAGTCCTAGTACTGAGAACTATGAGAAAGAGTAATAGTTTGAATATGATTGGATGCCGGTGCCACTGCCTCGTCACCCCTCTGCATACAACTGGTATCATATAATGTTCATTTAATTTATTGCAAAATTGATAGAAACTCCTAACATTTTTTAAAATTATTTCATCTATGTTTTAAAAAAAACATAGATTAAATGTAAATTACTTTCATGTATGTTTTTAAACATATCTGAAATGTGAATAACTTTCATCTGTTTTTTTACACTTATCTGAAATGTAAATTACTTTAATTTATGTTTTTTAAAAAGCATATCTGAAATGTAAATTACTTTCATCTATGTTTTTTCAACATATCTGAAATGTAAATTACTTCCATCTATGTTTTTAAAACCATATCTGAAATTTAAATTACTTTCATCTATGTTTTTAAAACCATATTTGAAATGTAAATTACTTTCATCTATGTTTTTTAAACATATCTGAAATGTAAATTACTTTCATCTGTTTTTTAAACATATTTGAAATTTAAATTACTTTCATCTATGTTTTTAAAACCATATCTGAAATGTAAATTACTTTCATCTGTTTTTTAAACATATTTGAAATGTAAATTACTTTCACCTATGTTTTTTAAACATATCTGAAATGTAAATTACTTTCATCTATGTTTTTTAAACATATCTGAAATGTAAATTACTTTCATCTATGTTTTTAAAAAAACATATCTGAAATGTAAATTACTTTCATTTATGTTTTTTAAACATATCTGAAATGTAAATTACTTTCACCTATGTTTTTTAAACATATTTAAAATGTAAATTACTTTCACCTATGTTTTTTTAAACATATTTGAAATGTAAATTACTTTCACCTATGTTTTTGAAAACCATATATGAAATGTAAATTACTTTCATCTATGTTTTTTAAACATATCTGAAATGTAAATTACTTTCACGTATGTTTTTAAACATATCTGAAATGTAAATTACTTTCACCTATGTTTTTTAAAACCATATCTGAAATGTAAATTACTTTCACCTATGTTTTTTAAAACCATATCTGAAATGTAAATTACTTTCACCTATGTTTTTTAAAACCATATCTGAAATGTAAATTACTTTCATATATGTTTTTTTCAACGTATCTGAAATGTAAATTACTTTCACCTATGTTTTTTAAAACCATATCTGAAATGTAAATTACTTTCATATGTTTTTTTCAACATATCTGAAATGTAAATTACTTTCATCTATATTTTTTTAAACATAGATGAAATGTAAATTACTTGCATCTATGTTTTTTTAAAAACATATCTGAAATTTAAATTACTTTCATCTAATTTTTTTTCAACATATCTGAAATGTAAATTACTTTCATCTAGGTTTTTTTAACAATTCCAAAAATCCTGACGCGACTCTTAGAATTCCAAAATATCTGACTGACGCCTTTACTTAAAGTCTTCAAATATTCAGACTGTGTTGATTCTTCGGAGATTAAAACATCCGACTCCAACTCTTCGTATTCTGATGAGATCGACTCTTACAGACCCCTTTCGACTCTGCAACCTTGATGGGAATAAACTTTTATCTTAAGAATCGCTTACCATAAATGCATGAAATGTTTAATTTGTCTAATTTAGTCCAAAATTCTTAATTTGTCTAATTTAGTCCAAAATGTTTAATTTGTCTAATTTAGTCCAAAATTCTTAATTTGTCTAATTTAGTCCAAAATTCTTAATTTTTCTAATTTAGTCCAAAATTCTTAATTTTTCTAATTTAGTCCAAAATTCTTAATTTTTCTAATTTAGTCCAAAATACTTAATTTTTCTAATTTAGTCCAAAATGTTTAATTTGTCTAATTTAGTCCAAAATACTTCAATTTTATATTAACTCAACTATAAAAGGTTGATGAAAAACAGATATTTAAAACTTAAAAGTGATATAAATTGTATTTTACACTCAACAACACTCGATTGATCTGCTAAAAAATAATTGTTTTAACAAAGAATTACATTTTCTTTCTTCCTTTTGCTAGTATTCAAAATATTTTTTCATTTATTTTAATTAAAAATAATTTGAAACTATTAAACAAAAATTAAATTAATCTTTTTTCTAAATTAAATTTAGTATTTCTTCTTGTTAGCTCTTACATTAAGTGGCTTCATGCCTTGTCTGGAGCGATTTTCATTAAAAAATTTTTTTTTAATCCCGATAACTGCAAACTGTTAAACATTGCATCAACCATTGTTCTGTTAATGTTTCGTTGCTTTTTAAATTGACACTGAACTCTTTTTAATTTGAACTTGAACTTTTTAAAATTTGAACTTGAACTTTTTTTAATTTGAACTTGAACTTTTTTTAATTTGAACTTGAACTTTTTTTAATTTGAACTTGTAACTTTTTTTAATTTGAACTTGAACTTTTTTTAATTTGAACTTGAACTTTTTTAATTTGAACTTGAACTTTTTTTAATTTGAACTTGAACTTTTTTTAATTTGAACTTGAACTTTTTTTTAATTTGAACTTGAACTTTTTTTAATTTGAACTTGAACTTTTTTTAATTTGAACTTGAACAATGGCTACAAATTATAAGCAGAAATTAATGAGATTATTGAAATAATAGCTGCCAACCCCCACCCCCCCAACCTTCTCAGTCCAATGTGTAATGGTTACTTTTCTTCCTGTCTGGATTATTTCACTTATTGTGCACACATCAAAACCACCGTTTCTGCTGTCACCCACCTATAAGTCATTAATGTTCACATCCACATCAAGTAGACAAGTGGGAATAGATTCAGATATAGATCTGAAATGATCATGTGACAGGATTTTTACAAACTATGTTAATCTAACTAATCATCATCATTTTTTTTTTTTTTTTAACATAGTTCACCCCAAACAAGGCAGGCCGCCACTGTAGACGTAAGGGGCTACTGAGAAGAAAGAAAAGGGGAGAAAGTTGGGGGAGGGGGTGAACCTAAACTGGGATCTGCGCAGCGAGATGTCTGTTCACATTAGTTCTAAACTTCTGCATGTCTGTACTGTCGGGGAAACAGAGGGCAGGGAGGGAGTTCCAGAGGCCAGCAGTACGAGGAAAGAAGCTATTTGAGTAGAAGGCTCTCCGATATCTGGGGACCTCCACAGTGAATGAATGAATGAGATTTAGTTGATTGTCGAGTTAGTCTAGTGAATTTTCGTCGAGGGGGCACCAGAGTAGCCAATTCATCGGAGCATAATCCATTGAAGTATTTGTAAAACAAGCACAAGGATGCCACATTGCGGCGATGGGACAGAGGCTGGAGCTTGGTTGACAGTGAGGGACATATTAGGTTGGCGATTCTTTTTTGGACCTTGTCAAGGAGGGAGAGACTAGTAGATGATGCACCAGCCCAGATGTGACAACAATACTCCATGCAAGGGTGGATGGTGGCTTTGTAGATTTAAGTCTGTTTTACATGCTGGCATGTGGTGGACGGTTTTTAAAAATTGACTCTTATCCATTCTGGTGTCCAAACCAACAGAATCTGCTGTTCTGCACACATCTATACTATCTAGATTTAATTTTCCTCTGAGGTCATCATTTCTAAGCCTATCTTAAGACTTACATTACACATCCATTATATCATTTTCATATCATTTCTCTCCATGCAACACATATTCTCAAACCTCATCGGACAGGTGTCATTTCCATACATTATGTGCACTGTGCACTTCCAATGAAAATTCGTCGCATTTCAGGCTGTGCAGTCAAAATGTTGAAAGCATGCATAGAAGGTGAGATTGTTGAGTTTCTTGAGAGAAAGTATATTGTTCTGTGTTCAAGATCCTGTATTCAAGGTCCTGTGTTCAAGATCCTGTGTTCAAGATCCTGTGTTCAAGATCCTGTATTCAAAGTCCTGTGTTCAAGATCCTGTGTTCAAGGTCCTGCGTTCAAGGTCCTGTGTTCAAGATCCTGTGTTCAAGATCCTGTGTTCAAGATCCTGTATTCAAAGTCCTGTGTTCAAGATCCTGTGTTCAAGGTCCTGCGTTCAAGGTCCTGCGTTCAAGGTCCTGCGTTCAAGATCCTGCGTTCAAGGTCCTGCGTTCAAGATCCTGTGTTCAAGATCCTGTGTTCAAGATCCGGTGTTCAAGATCCGGTGTTCAAGATCCGGTGTTCAAGATCCTGTGTTCAAGATCCTGTGTTCAAGATCCTGTGTTCAAGATCCTGTGTTCAAAGTCCTGTGTTCAAGGTCCTGTGTTCAAGGTCCTGTGTTCAAGGTCCTGTGTTCAAGGTCCTGCGTTCAAGGTCCTGCGTTCAAGGTCCTGTGTTCAAGATCCTGTGTTCAAGATCCGGTATTCAAGGTCCTGTGTTCAAGATCCTGTGTTCAAGATCCTGTGTTCAAGGTCCTGTATTCAAGATCCTGTGTTCAAGATCCGGTATTCAAGGTCCTGTGTTCAAGATCCTGTGTTCAAGATCCTGTGTTCAAGATCCTGTGTTCAAGATCCGGTGTTCAAGATCCTGTGTTCAAGATCCGGTGTTCAAGATCCTGTGTTCAAGATCCTGTGTTCAAGATCCTGTGTTCAAGATCCGGTGTTCAAGACTCGGTGTTCAAGATCCTGTGTTCAAGATCCTGTGTTCAAGATCCTGTGTTCAAGATCCGGTGTTCAAGAAACTCGTGGAAGTAATTTCCTTAATCAAGATTGTTATATTGAAATATCTTAGTAAAAACGATGCAAAAATGGCGACAAGAAAACATTATTTTTGTAGAGAGTTGGTGTAACATAATTTTTTTAAAATAAATGTTTTATAGTAAAAGATAATTGTTAAGTAATTAAAATTGCCAATGCAAAAAGATTCTGCGGAAATCCGGTTTTGCAAATGACTACAAAGTTTGTTTTCCAATGAAGTAAGAGGACTTGCCACAGAGAGTTGAGAAATTAGATTGGATTTGGATTTTTCAGATTACTGTTCTTATCTTGGATGTTATTTCTCTCAAAATATTTGATTCTTTAGAAATCTACTCGGTCATGGCTGACATAACAAGAGTAAGCATCCTCGTTGATAAATATCAATCCTCATCATAAAAATTCCGAAACATAAATTATTGAGAAAACAGAATTGGCCAAAACCAGAGGAAGACTTAAAGAGGGAGGTTAGGGTTATGGTTGAGTTAGGGTGTTTGGTGTAAGGGTTAGTGTTAGAGTTAGGGTTGGGTTAGGGTGTTTGGGATTAGGTTTAGAGTTAGGGTTGGGTTAGGGTGTTTGGGGTTAGAGTTAGAGTTAGGATGTTTGGGGTTAGGGTTAGTGTTAGGGTTGGGTTAGGGTGTTTGGGATTAGTGTTAGGGTTATATTAGGATATTTGGGGTTAGGGTTAGTGTTAGGGTTGGGTTAGTGTGGTTAGGGTTAGGGTGTTTGGGGTTAGGGTGTTTAGGGTTAGGGTGTTTGGGGTTAGGGTGTTTGGGGTTAGGGTGTTTAGGGTAAGGGGTTAGGGTGTTTAGGGTAAGGGGTTAGGGTGTTTGGGGTTAGGGTGTTTGGGGTTAGGGTATTTAGGGTTAGGGTGTTTGGGGTTAGGGTGTTTGGGGTTAGGGTGTTTAGGGTTAGGGTGTTTGGGGTTAGGGTGTTTAGGGTAAGGGGTTAGGGTGTTTAGGGTAAGGGGTTAGGGTGTTTGGGGTTAGGGTGTTTGGGGTTAGGGTGTTTGGGGTTAGGGTGTTTAGGGTTAGGGTGTTTGGGGTTAGGGTGTTTGGGGTTAGGGGTTAGGGTGTTTAGGGTAAGGGGTTAGGGTGTTTGGGGTTAGGGTGTTTGGGGTTAGGGTGTTTGGGGTTAGGGTGTTTGGGGTTAGGGTATTTAGGGTAAGGGGTTAGGGTGTTTTGGGTTAGGGTTAGTGTTAGGGTTGGGTTAGGATATTTGGGGTTAGGGTTAGTGTTAGGGTTGGTTTAGTGTGGTTAGGGTTAGGGTGTTTGGAGTTAGGGTATTTAGGGTAAGGGGTTAGGGTGATTTGGGTTAGGGTATTTGGGGTTAGGTTGTTTGGGGTTAGGATTTTTGGGGTTAGGGTGTTTGGGGTTAGGGTTAGGGTGTTGGGTGTTTGGGGTTAGGGTGTTTGGGGTTAGGGTTAGGGTGTTTGAGGTTTGGGTGTTTGGGGTTATATATAAAACTGTTTATTTATAAGCTTATTTAGATTTATCCTGAAGTTAAAACAGTGAAACATTGTTTGCTGTACACTAAGCCGAAGTAAAAATTAAACCAGATTCTTGTTCACATAAATCAGTTAATCTCTGTTAATCTCTGTTAAAGATTAACAAAGATTAAATAATCAGTGATAACATAGTCTTGCGTCAATGTCAAAAAGGTCAAAAAGGTCAAATAAATAAAAATCAAGTAAAAAAAATGATTGTGAAACCTCAATCTTCAATTCATCGGATGAAAAGTGATTGAATAATAAAATAGACTATTTACAAGTTGCAGAATACTTATCGCAATATATCAGACACGACAATTGGTGATCGCAGTTCTCATCTACTTTCACTGGTAATTGAGTTTCTCATACTGTTGTGACTCGCTAGAGTTGGTAGAGAGTACATTAGTCTTAGCTGTGTCGCAATCAGAGTGAATCACACAATTACGTTTATTTGTGTAGCAGTTAAATTACTGTGTGTGATACTTAGCATTAGCCAACTAAGACTAAATTAATGAGCACGACTCAAAGCTCAGATCAAAAAATGCTTTTAACGTGTCGCGTTCACGTTTAATTGTAAGTCTGCAAACTAAATAATAAACGGGAAGAATGCTGAAAGTGGCCGCAGCCATCTTTGCAAAAGGTGGGCTTCGAAATGTAGATTTGAACATTGCGTATAGAAACTAAAGAATCAACATGACTGACACATTATTGGTAGAATTTGGTATATTCGGACTACTGTTCTCATCTTGGGTGTTTTTATCACAACGTTTCGGCCGATGTAACCTCCGACCTTCTGCAGGTGTACCTTGTCGAACTCAGGGAATCTTGACGGAATTTCGAACGGAACCCATTATTAAATCCACAGGGGTAGCATGCTCTCGTTCCATCTGCCATGACTGGGGAGAAGTCTTCAGTAATTCTATCTATTGTTTCGTATAGAATTCAATACAATATGGGAACCTATAATTATAAACAATGTAGTGATCTGTAGTGATAAGTAGTTCGATCTATATGAATATATTTCTGAAAGTAATGAGATTCTTCTTCGTGAAGTGAAAAAAGAGGAAATACTGCTCTCATAAAAAACAAGCCGCACGTGCGTGGTCCCCCTCTGTATGTGATTCGATGTGGTGAGTGTAAAATGCAATAAATTTGGGCAATTTGGGGCATTTTTGCCCCTCCTTTGACCCCCTGGGGTCGCAAACCAGAATTTTTCTGAGGTCAAGGATGCTCATTTTATATCCAGAACAATTGCCTCTACATTTTGGCCAAGTTTCAGAAAAATTGAATGGATAAATTAAACCTTATGGGAGAAAAGGGTCATTTTTTGCAATTTTAGGGGGCTTTTGACCCCCAGGGGCTGCGAACCAGATTTTTTCCAAGGTCAGCGATACTTATTTTCTATTAGGAACAATTGCCTCCACATTTTGGCCAAGTTTCAGAGAAATTGAATGGATGGATGAAAAGTTATGGGGCAAAAAATGTCATTTTTTACCATTTTGGGGTCTTTTGATCCCCTGGGGGGCTAACCAGAATTTTTTCAAAAATCGGAGAATGTCACTTTCTAACCTGACCAAAGTTACAACTTCATGCAAACTTTCAGAGAAATTCAATGGATGGTTGCGGAGAAAAATCCGGACGGACGGATGGACAGACAGACGAACGGACGGAAATGCCTCAAAACATAGGTCTCCCGATTTTATAAATCAGGGGACCAAAAAAGAGGAGGAGAGGGAGGGGAAGAGGAGGAGGAGGGGAAGAGGAGGAGGAGGGGAAGAGGAGGAGGAGGGGAAGAGGAGGAGGAGAAGGAGAATCATAAAAAATATTGCTGTTATAAGATTTTCACAATAAGCACTAATCGTGATATGTATTGCTATCCCATAAAAAATTTTAAAATTTGATATTTAAATTGGTGCTTCTTGCTTAAAAGTCCGAAAAAAAGATTTCTTTGTCTTTTACTGTTTAAGAGGTAAATAAGGGGCAGTAACTCTTAATTGTAATTTTGAGCCAGATTTTACGAGCATACGATCGCCTTGGTGCCGAAGGATTCCATCATTTGCGTGTGAATCACAAGTACAATTTTGTTGATCCACAAACCGGGGCCACCACCAACCACGTTGAACGTATGTGGTGTGAAGCAAAAAAGAAATAAATAAAATTGAATGTGGCACCCACACGCAAATGGTGGATTCCTATCTCGCAGAATTCATGTGGCGGCAGAAATTGCCCAAATTTGCAAACAAATTGCTGAATTTTATTCAGTATAAAACCCAAGTATAAACACAATAAATTCTTAAATTTTCCATTGCTGTATACTTTGTTGTTCATTTATTACTAATTAATTTTCTGTAAATTACGTTACATGTAATAACAACAGTTGATAAGAGTTACTGCCCCTTATTTACCTCTTAAACAGTAAAAGACAAAGAAATCTTTTTTTCGGACTTTTAAGCAAGAAGCACCTTTAAATTTTGCTAGATTTTATATAATCAGGGCAATATCAGGTCGAAACTGATCTTGGATGAAATTAAGGAAAAAGATAACTTGAAAAGGGTTAGGGGTAGGGTTAGTTTTTAATCACAGTTGTCTCTGCTGTTTCATGATAGTGCATGTGGCTCCCCCCCCCCCCGCCCTCTCCCCTGATGCCCAAATTATGGAGCTAGTATCAATGATCATTAAAATGAGATCAACATTCAACATCAAACAATCTGATGTTTATAGTTATAATAAAAGAGTTGTGCATTAGTCATGTCTGGATCCGTTTGTCCTTTTTGTACACTTCAGGGCCGGCGGGACAGTTATAAAAGTGGGGGTGGGTCTCCTAAAAAGTGTTGTGGGGGGGGGGCGGCCCACATTGTGTCCAGAATGCCAAATATGGGAATAAATTCAATATCTTGACTAAAAATGATCGTCTGGTAGTGGTTGAGAGCTCGTTAGAAGCGGAATGGAATTCTCTTGGTGATAGAAAAAGAAAAAAATTCAAAATATTTCAATTTTTTCGCGTCTGGGCTCAAATTACCTTATTTGGGCATATGTGGAAAAAAATCACTGTTTGGGGCATATTTTGGTTTAAAATGATCGTCTGGTAGTGGTTGATGGCTCGTTAGAAGCGGAATGGAATACTCTTGGTGATAGATAAAGAAACATTGAAAGAATTCAATTTTTTGGCGTCTGGGCCCAAACTACCATATTAGGGCATTTTGATAATAGATAAGCTAATTAGATAAAATCAAACACATGCATATCAACTTAATTATTGATGACCGTAAAGTGGGGGGGGGGGGCTCAAGTTAAAAAGTGAGGGGGCTTGAGCGCCCCCTGTCCCCCCCCCCCCCTGGTGCCGCCGTCCATGCACTCGGTCATGAGGAATGGAAAAAGGATGTTATTTTTATTCCATAACAAACTCATTTATACACTGAAATTTATGAACCTGTTTGGGATGATTATTTACCTACACTCACATTGTTTGGTTTCTGCTAAAATGCAGACATTTTTATAAGAGAAGGTTGTACCTTGTGAAGGTAATAAAATCATGGCATTACGTAGAAGAGGTTACCTCCCCTATTTCTCTATTTAGAACTAATTTAAAGAGAGACATTCGTTCTGGTTTCGCCGGTCAATCCTATGCCACATTAATGAGTTATAAAATCGCCTTCAAAATTACATCATTCTTTAAGTTAGAAATATTTGTAAAAATTTGACATTCATAGTTATGGATGTCCCAATTAACCGATATTCTTCCTCCATTCCTCCTGATCACTAGCCCAGTCTACTAATACTAAACCATCAGTAATAATGGGTGTATAAGCGTAGAATATAAAATATAGCTTGAAATAAACAAAGAGTGAAGTGGGATTACAGGTAGTTTGAGAGCTGATGATAATGGGTTGTTTGCAAGAAGT
The DNA here is from genome assembly GCA_963556195.1 of Sepiola atlantica. Classification (NCBI taxonomy): domain Eukaryota; kingdom Metazoa; phylum Mollusca; class Cephalopoda; order Sepiida; family Sepiolidae; genus Sepiola; species Sepiola atlantica. The sequence goes on from OY744555.1 coordinate 34,772,200, forward strand.
GTACGACAATAGGAACGGATAAGAACTTAGATGCGGAGAAAGTATATTCGGATGGTGCGGCTTGGTGATACGATTGGAGCACAGGAAGAATCTTGTGCTCGTGTGATAGCAAGAGTTAACAGTGGATGGAGTAAGTTCAGGAAACTTATGACATTACTAACCAGCAGAGCATTACCACTGTCGACGAAGGGAAGAGTCCATCACGCATGTGTGCGCAGTATGATGTATGGAAGTGAAACCTGGCAAGTGATGATTGAGGACATGTGTTGCATGGAGGGAAATGATATGAGAATGATACGATGGATATTTAATGTGAGTCATAAAGGATTAAACCTGATTAGCAGAAAGGAAGATTAAATCTAGACCCGGGGCGGGCAACCTTTTCAGAGTGAGGGGCAGATGAGACTTTTGGAAGGAGATCGCGGGTCGGAGTGAAAAACGAAATCTCAGAATGACTATATTTTGTTTACATGAATAAATTGTACAAAAATTGCATTGAACACTCGACAAATCTGATATTTTTTCTCAGGAGACTTCTGTATGTGATGTTATAAAAAGCGGCAACGAAGAGCCAGTTTGGAATCATAAAAAATAATGACGGGGGAAGTAGCAAGTTGATCCAGCATTCGTTTTGACACACCTCACATACGTTCTTTGTTTCATGCCCTTTCCTCATCTCCTCTTTGCCTCTCTCTTTCTCTTTTTCTATTTTTATCTCTTAATAGTTAAAGAATAATAAAGTATACATGCATCATCACTCGCTGATATTCATACATTTTTATCCCACTGTAAATCTTAATTGAAACCTACTTTCACAAAATGATATGAGTTTTACTGGAAGCTCCGCGGGCCGGATTGCAATAATAAAGCATAGCAGGGTGGCGGGCTGGACGCTAAGCCTTCGCGGACCGGATGTGGCCTGCGGTCCGGAGGTTGCCCGCCCCTGATCTAGACAGTATGGGGAAATGTGTGCAGAACAGGAGACTTTGTTGGTTTAGTCACATTGGAAAAATGGATGAGAGTCTTTGGATTAGTAGATGTAGCACAATTGAGGGTGGACGGGGTCAGTTGGCAGAGAAAGGCCAAAGAAAATATGGGACGAAAGTGAACTGATAATAACAGTGATACAGTTGTTACTGATGTGGACTGTGGTCTTTGTGTGTCATGTTAGAGATATTGCTCCACTTTCACTATGGGATGTTGGCAACCTTCACATGGTCCCTCTTGTGAGTATCCGATTCTAAAAATGATGACACTAAGACAGGCATCGCTAAATGGGTTAGATTGAATAACAGAAAGAAAGAAAATAGTAACACGAAGATCGTGTTCAAGAATGCTAGTCTCTCCCTCCTTGACAAGGTCCAAAAAAGAGTCGCCAACCTACTAAGTCCCTCACTGTCAACCAAGCTCCAGCCCCTGTCCCATCACCGCAATGTAGTATTCTTGTGCTTGTTTTACAAATACTTCAATGGATTATGCTCCGATGAATTGGCTACTCTGGTGCCCCCTCGACGTAAATTCACTAGACCAACTCAACAATCAACTAAATCATTCATTCACTATGGAGGTCCCCAGATGTCTGAGAGCCTTCTACTCAAATAGCTTCTTTCCCCGTGTTGCTGGACTCTGATGTCCCTCCCTGCCCCCGTTTCCCTGACAGTACAGACATGCAGAAATTTAAAACTAATGTAAACAGACATCTCGCTGCGCAGATCCCAATTTAGGTTGCCCCCTCCCCCCTAACCTTCTCCCCTTTTCTTTCTTCTCAGTAGCCCCTTACGTCTACAGTGGCGGCCTGCCTTGTTTGGGGTGAACTATGTTAAAAAAAAAAAAAATTTTTTTAAAGATTATACGGCCGTCCATTACAAAAAAAACGTCTGCTTTTCATTTAATAAATGTTTGTAGGATTTATATATCTATGAATTTCATAACTATTTAGTTTTATTTCCAATTAATTCATCCGGCCATTTTACATCAATCTAAGATGCATGAATATATTGCAATTAATTGCAAATTATATTTTTAGAAAAGACAAAAGTCGAGTATTATGGTTAATTTGTGCTTCTAAACCAAAGATAAAAAGCAATACTCATAGGATTTCAAGAAAATAATATTGGTTGTTTAATCATTTTGTTTCTATTTACTTTCCTCCCCACGAGGGTAGGGTTAGACACAAGGTCAGTTTTTAATGTGAGGAAATATTCAGCTCCCCAAAATGGGGCACTGGATTGGAACAAAAATCAAAAGTGCCTCATTCTAGGTTTTTCCTTCACTGACTGAGAACAGAACAGATACTACACTTCGAACGATAACTTTAGAAAATGAAAGACAGAAAATTAAAGGTGGAAACATTTTAAAAGAAATAACAAATATTGGTGGGGGGGGGGAGTATTTGTGATTCTATTCTTTTAAGTCTTTCCTTTTCATTACAGACAAACCGCATCAACAATACCTAATAACCCACTGTATCTGACAAATTATATTTACATTTTACTTTCTAACCCTAACCCCATCAACAATACCTAATAACCCACTGTATCTGAGAAATTATATTTACATTTTACTTTCTAACCCTAACCCCATCAACAATACCTAATAACCCACTGTATCTGACAAATTATATTTACATTTTACTTTCTAACCCTAACCCCATCAACAATACCTAATAACCCACTGTATCTGACAAATTATATTTACATTTTACTTTCTAACCCTAACCCCATCAACAATACCTAATAACCCACTGTATCTGACAAATTATATTTACATTTTACTTTCTAACCCTAACCTCATCAACAATACCTAATAACCCACTGTATCTGACAAATTATATTTACATTTTACTTTCTAACCCTAACCCCATCAACAATACCTAATAACCCACTGTATCTGACAAATTATATTTACATTTTACTTTCTAACCCTAACCTCATCAACAATACCTAATAACCCACTGTATCTGACAAATTATATTTACATTTTACTTTCTAACCCTAACCCCATCAACAATACCTAATAACCCACTGTATCTGACAAATTATATTTACATTTTACTTTCTAACCCTAACCCCATCAACAATACCTAATAACCCACTGTATCTGACAAATTATATTTACATTTTACTTTCTAACCCTAACCCCATCAACAATACCTAATAACCCACTGTATCTGACAAATTATATTTACATTTTACTTTCAAACCCTAACCTCATCAACAATACCTAATAACCCACTGTATCTGACAAATTATATTTACATTTTACTTTCTAACCCTAACCCCATCAACAATACCTAATAACCCACTGTATCTGACAAATTATATTTACATTTTACTTTCTAACCCTAACCCCATCAACAATACCTAATAACCCACTGTATCTGACAAATTATATTTACATTTTACTTTCTAACCCTAACCCCATCAACAATACCTAATAACCCACTGTATCTGACAAATTATATTTACATTTTACTTTCTAACCCTAACCCCATCAACAATACCTAATAACCCACTGTATCTGACAAATTATATTTTACATTTAACTTTCTAAGTATTTTACCGCTAAATAATATTCAGCACTAAAAAAAGAACAACTTTTGTGTGAATGAGCCTCATCCAATTGTTGACATTCAGTTCGGATTCATTTTTAGAATCGGATACTCACAAGAGGGACCATGTGAAGGTTGCCAACATCCCATAGTGAACAAAGCACACAGTCCACATCAGTAACAACTGTATCGCCGCCATATTCACATCTCCAACAATATGAGTTGTAGGCAACAAATCACTCAAAAAATTTCTTTGATTTGGATAAAAACTCTGAATCAACAAGAATATAAGTCAATCATTAAAGTACATACCTTCAACATAAGGATGGGCCAAATTTTTATCTGGGCCTTACTTCTACATATTGTATGGAAACGTTGATAATACAAAACTGTCTCATCAGACTGAAATGTTGCGTGATGATTACTGTTATTAAAAAACATCAGATCCATACATCAAATTAAAAAAAATTGGAAGTTGAAATCCGTCAAAATTTTGACCGTGACTGAACATTTAAAGCTGAAAATCATATAAGATGCGGGACTTCATTGGCTACAATATGGGCCGAGTAGTGAGTCTCTATGATGAACAGAACCTAAGTTATGGTCTTCGTACTTTCAAAATTTCAACCTTTTCAAGATAGA
>OY744555.1:34783891-34875864 GCA_963556195.1 Sepiola atlantica
CCCCTCTGTGGTACAACGTTACCATGGTACTGCTTCCCTGCAGACTACAACATGGTCGTCTTCAAGTCCAATGTCCATCCTCTTGAGTAATCAGATTTTGTCCATTCCATTCATTGTTTTCAATCCTTTCATAGTATTGTCCCTCATCCAACTGAAAATCTCATTGACCCTTATCCTCGAGTGGCTTTTGACCTCGGTAAATGCTGACTCATTTGTAAAAAAAAAAAAAAAATCTACAGAAATCATAAAAATAAACGGGAGTTGGGAGTTGACTTTGATGAGACATTTGAAGCTAACAATTATATCTTGTCTGTTGTATCGACGGCAAATGGGTTGGAGGGTTGGAAATATTATTTCAAGCGAACTAAACATTGTTTTAAAGATATATAAAGAGCTGATAATACCTCATATGAGTATCGCATTCACGATGGGGCTCGTCGCTAGCTATAGATACTAGTGATGAGACGATTCCAATATTTTTCCAAAATCTATTCTAAATTCCCGATTCCGATACAATTACCGATTCTCTTCTAAATTCCCTATAAGTGCAAGTGGATGAATCTTCAGAAATAATGGTAAAAAAATAAAAGAAATTAAAAAGCAAATAAAATATTCAACAGAATTTTATCGAATTTAAATTATAAATGTTCTCTTCAATGATATTATTATACGTACGGCACAATCACGTTGACACACCGGTTCCCGTTAGATCACCGATGTTGAACGACATTGAGCCTGGTCAGTACGAGATGGGTGACCATTTGAGAATACCAAGTGCTGTATGTTGGAGGACTCTCTGCTTATTCCGGCATTGCTTCTAGTCATCTTGGACTCAAGCAATGCCGGTTCAGGTGTTGGATAATGGCCCTGTGAGGACGGACGCATCTTGAGGTGGACGTATGTGTTGGAGATCGTTTGGTTTGGCTTGCGCGATTTAGTACGGGTGGGCCCGTACAGTCGAGTGCAGAATGGGGCTGTTCTCACAGTTGGAGCTCACAGACGCTGACAGGGTCACCACGTTGACGAGACCTCAGATCAAGGGTCAATGTGCACCTGCGATATGGGCTCTGTGACGTCACGGGCTTTTGTGTGGGAAGCTGAGTTTTGCTAGTCTGGGTTTTGGAGGCGAGCCGAACGGACGTGTTTCACTATGTAGTCTTTAACATGATTAGGAGAATTAAATTTCCAGAGAGAATAGAGGCATGGGATTTCTTCTTCCCCCCCTCCTCGAATGTCTAAGGACTTAACATAGGAATTAACTACGATAGAGTAGTGATTTGGTCTCTCTCTCTTAACGTTTGGTGAGGCATCTCCGAGCGACAGAAATCTGACGCCTGAAATAAAACAGAATTGAAAGTTTAAAAGATTGTTTGTATTCTGAATCGGTCATGAAGCTTTTTGTTGTAGCGGCGATGCTCACGGCGGTGCAGAAGCGAGGAGGGAATCCGACCGCTGGATGACATCGGGACGGCGTCCCCGTGCGGCGAGGAGGTGGGGGTATGAGAATTTAAACACTAGACGACATCAGGAAGGCGTCCCTCCGTGACGAGGAGGTAAAGATGCGAGAACTTAAAGGTATGCAACATACATTTTTGATGTTAAAAATGACCCGTTGTTTAAGCGAGAACTGCCACGGCCCATTCCGGGACGGGTATACAAAACGAGAACTGCCACGGCCCATTCCGGGACGGCTATGCAACACAGGAAAGGTGTAGTTAGAGACTGCACAACATTCATGGTCTCTCAAGACTTAACGGAGGCCTAAAATTATATATTTTATTTTGTTTTAAGGATTGAGGTTAAAAAGGGATTTGCCCAAGGGAAATAACAAACAAATAATTGAACATAAGTTGCTATTTTATTTAGAGTTTGTTCATATTTTTCTGAAGGAAATTAGTTCATAATTGTACACAATAGATCGAAGATAAGATTTCATAATGGTATCTATTTGGCCAATCAGGCACCCCTTTATCAAGATGAGAGATTAAATAACACTTATCTTACATTTGATTTGTTGATATAACTAAGTAAAACGTAATATTAACGTTTTATTATTATTATTATTATTATTATTTTTATTTTTATTATTATTATTTTTTTTTATTATTGTTGTTGTTGTTGTTGTTATTGTTATTATTGTTATTGTTATTATTATTATTGGTATTATTATTGTTATTGTTATTATTATTATTATTATTGTTATTGTTATTATTGTTATTGTTATTGTTATTATTATTATTGGTATTATTGTTATTGTTATTGTTATTATTATTATTATTTTATTGTTATTGTTATTGTTATTGTTATTATTATTATTGTTATTGTTATTATTATTATTATTAATATTTCATAGAAATGTTTTTGAATGTTTTTTTTTGAACATCAAGTCAATTCTCTTGACCTTAGACATTCAAGCTTTACCTTAACACTTTTGCTGTTCCTAACAGGCAAGCCTTTTGCAGAATTGGAAAAGAAATTGTCTCGTCAAGCCATTTATGGTGGTTTTTGTTATGGTTCCAAGCGTTCCAATTACAACGGAATCACCTTTACTTCTTTAAATTTCCATAGTCTAATTCCCATTTTAGATCTTGATTTTTTTTTTCGTGTTCTTTCTCCTGCACTCTGGTATCGAGGGGGCAGGCTATATCAATGATTAAGCAAGTTCTCTTGTTTTTATTTAGAAAGATTAACTCGGGTTTTGAATGTTCAAGAACTTTCTCAGTTTGTATGCGCATGTCCCAATAAAGTTTGGCATTGTCTGTACCACTTCTGGCTTATGCTCATACCACTTCTCATTGTGGTCCAATTCATAAAGTTTGCATATATTCCAGTGTAGTACCTACGCGACTTTGTTGTGTCTCTATTTTTTTATACTGGTGTTGTGCTAGCATTGGGCATTCAGATACAATATGTGATTATTATTATTATTATTATTATTATCATTATTATTATTATAGCTGTACCATTAAAATTTCACAGTTACAGTATTAAGATAAGTAACATAAAAAGGCAGTGACAACAGTATCCATAAAGTTATCTTGTGGATTTCTCGTCATCAGACCTAAATACTAGATCCGGCCATATATATATATCCTTCAGTAAGAGAAACGTCAGGCTAAACACTGTTATTTTTCTATGGACAGTCATCTATGTTGATTAGCCAATCACATTGTCTTTATTTTTAACAAATGCAGCAAACTAAGATTTTTTTTTTAAATGGGCCCAGATTTTCAAGTTTTTAAAGGAAACATAGGATTTCTTTGCCAGTTTAAAAATAAAATAATTAAAAATGAAATAGAAACTAAGATGATACAATGATTGTCTCCAGTAATTAAATGAAAAAAAAACTGTATAAATCTCAGAAAACTTCTCTGGAAAATAATTTCAGCATTTTTAAAGCTGAAAGAAACATGTTTTGAAGTGCGTTTCAGTAGAAAAAAATAAACGCAAAAACCGTGTATAATAAAAGTTATGAAGTGCGTTTCAGTAGAAAAAAATAAACGCAAAAAACGTGTATAATAAAAGTTATGAAGTGCGTTTCAGTAGAAAAAATAAACGCAAAAAACGTGTATAATAAAAGTTTGAAAAAGAAAAGTGTGAGCATGTGTCACTCTAAAAGATTTGCACAAATCTAACGAAGGAAATGTTCCCAGAAAATGTCATGAAAACGAGACCAAAATTGGAACTTTGAAACAAGGCAGACGAGAATGATTGTAGATAGAAATAATCTGCTTAAATCCATATGCCAATTCCGAAACAGATGGTGGCGTATATACATTATGAGCTACTGAAGACTACAGGGTGTTATCTGCAAAAATATAGACATAAAGGTCAGACTAAGTAAAAGATTGCTATTTCTAATGCAATAGAGACTGGAAAATGATTGGAGATATTTATGGGTCGTTTTTTTTTAATCGGGGTGGATATTTAAAGGTCTCTAAATAGGCATAGATATTTAAGTATGTTTAAAAGTGGGTATTTAAATCGTTTTAGACATAGATAAGCATTTAAAAGTATTTTTTTTTTTTTTAACATAGTTCACCCCAAACAAGGCAGGCCGCCACTATAAACGTAAGGGGCTACTGAGAAGAAAGAAAAGGGAAGAAGGTTGGGGGGGGGGGGACCTAAATTGGGATCTGCGCAGCAAGATATGTTTACATTAGTTTTAAATTTCTGCATGTCAGTACTGTCGGTGAAACAGGGGCAGAGAGCGAATTCCAGAGGCCAGCAGCACGAGCAAAGAAGCTATTTGAGTAGAAGTCTCTCAGACATCTGGGGACCTCCATAGTGAATGAATGAGATTAAGTTGATTGTCGAGTTGGTCTAGTGAATTTACGTCGAGGGGGCACCAGAGTAGCCAATTCATCGGAGCATAATCCATTGAAGTATTTGTAAAACAAGCACAAGGATGCCACATTGCGGCGATGGGACAAGGACTGGAGCTTTGTTGACAGTGAGGGACCTATTAGGTTGGCGACTCTTTTTTGGACCGTGTCAAGGAGGGAGAGACTAGTAGATGATGCACCAGCCCATGCATGGGCGGAGTGTGGCTTTGTAGAGATACAGGATGATGTCAGGTGTGAGGAGTTTACTAGCACGGTAGAGGGAGCCAACCTTCTTTGCGGCAGCCTTGGCAATGTCTTCAATGTATTTGTTCCAATTCATGTTACCTGTGAAGGTTAGGCCGAGGAGTTTGAATGATGAACTCTCATGCAGATGCATAGTTAAGAGTGTTTGTTTTTTTACTAAGAGTTAAATATTTGATGTTGCTTGATAGAGTATTTAAAGGTAAAAAAGGTAAGGTAAAGTTCGCATAGCCTGGACGCGCACGAGTGTCGTTGCCGACATCGCACACTGTCCATGGCCGTAGCGGCGGTGATTTGTTAAGAATCACCGTGTCTAGGGCACAGCATATGGAAGGCAGAGCCCATCCCTCTCCTTCCGCTGCCTTGAACCTTCCCTGAGTTTTAGTCAGGTACCCATTTACTGCTGGGTGGACAGAGGAAGTTTTCAGACCCGAAAATTCGCATGCCGTGAGTGGGATCGAACCCGGGTCGTCCAGCCCAAAGACAAGTGCTATAACCACTCGCCCACAGGCCCTCCCTCTAAATAAACATTTAAACATTTACAAGTAAATGAGAACACCCGCCCCAAAAGTGAGAAAATGAATTCCAAATCAAGACATAATGCTACTAAACCGTATGCCTAGAATCCTTATTCCAATTTTGACCAATATCTATTATTATTTGATTCTAGAAAATGTCTAAAATAGTGGTTCTTAACCTTTTTTCTCCAATTCCCCACTATTTAGTGAACCAGCTCTTCATTCCCACCACAGTTATCACATGGAAATAAATACATACGAAAAGATTCGTTATGTTTTTTCTAAATATATTTGGCCTATATCAGCGTCTCTCCAATGTTATGTGGCTTCTTCGCCTTCGCCGCCAGCAAAGAAACATCATACAATGCGTGTAATATCGCTTTCGACTCAATTTGAAATTTTCCGCCCTGATCCATTCTCATTTTGCCTTCAATTCAAAAAACTGCCTCTCCTTGTCAACGAACTCGGGGTGTACATTGGAGAAGTGCTTCTTCAGTTGATGAGGTTTCATCGAATCATTGCTGAGCGTTTTGTGGATGTAATGTATTAAATTTTGAAGCAGTGGTTCTTCTGTCCGACCGGTCATTCCCCACTTGACAACTCCGCCATTCCCCACCAGGTTAAGAACCACTGGTCTAAAATTTAAGGCTTAAAGAGTCTTAAGAAGAAATTGAAATTCAGGGTATATGGCTTAATTGGTGTTTAATGACTGGATAAAATTTAATGCAAATCTGTAATATTTGAATTTTTAAATAGCAGGTTGTACCCATATTATTCCGTCTAAAACCCATTTTAATTACTCAGAAGGAACTGAAATTGGAGAAATATTTATTAATTTATGTCTAATAGCTATTGTTAAAATTTCACAAAAATCAGAGTTTTTATCTAAATTTTCACAAAGGGATTCCACCTAATTTTTACCCCCCTTTGCACAAAACTAAATTAAACTAAATATTACACACGCTTATGCCTAGCAGCTGTATTCCAAAATTCATGATGATCGGTTAATTAGTTTAGGCGTGAATCCTATACATAGAAATATCTAAACATATACACATACCTAACTTTATATAAATAGAGATATATAATTAAAGCATATATTAAGTGAATTCATTATGATCGGTTAATTAGTTTAGGCGTGAATCCTATACATAGAAATATATAAACATATACACATACTTAACTTTATATAAATAGAGATATATAATTAGAGCATATATTAAGTGAATTCATTATGATCGGTTAATTAGTTTAGGAGTGAATCCTTTACACACAAATATATAAACATATACACATACCTAACTTTATATAAATAGAGATATATAATTAGAGCATATATTAAGTGAATTCATTATGATCGGTTAATTAGTTTAGGAGTGAATCCTTTACACACAAATATATAAACATATACACATACCTAACTTTATATAAATAGAGATATATAATTAGAGCATATATTAAGTGAATTCATTATGATCGGTTAATTAGTTTAGGAGTGAATCCTATACATAGAAATATATAAACATATACACATACCTAACTTTATATAAATAGAGATATATAATTAGAGCATATATTAAGTGAATTCATGATGATCGGTTAACTAGTTTAGGAGTGAATCCTATACATACAAATATATAAACATATACACATACTTAACTTTATATAAATATAGAGATATAATTAGAGCATATATTAAGTGGATTCATGATGATCGGTTAACTAGTTTAGGAGTGAATCCTATACATACAAATATATAAACATATACACATACTTAACTTTATATAAATATAGAGATATAATTAGAGCATATATTAAGTGGATTCATGATGATCGGTTAACTAGTTTAGGAGTGAATCCTATACATACAAATATATAAACATATACACATACTTAACTTTATATAAATATAGAGATATAATTAGAGCATATATTATTTGAATTCATTATCGGTTGATTAGTTTACGAGTGTATCCTGTACATAGAAATATATTAATACATACGCATACCTAATTTTATATAAATATTGGCTGACAACTGTGAATCAATTAAAATAATTCACCATCATTTTTTTTCTTTCTTTCAACTGTAATCATTTGAAGAAATAATAATACATGTGCAATAAATATATTTTAATTAAATAAATATATTTTAATTAAATAAACATATTTTAACTAAATAAATATATTTTAATTAAATAAATATATTTTAATTAAATAAATATATTTTAACTAAATAAATATATTTTAATTAAATAAATATATTTTAACTAAATAAATATATTTTAATTAAATAAATATATTTTAATTAAATAAATATATTTTAACTAAATAAATATATTTTAATTAAATAAATATATTTTAACTAAATAAATATATTTTAATTAAATAAATATATTTTAACTAAATAAATATATTTTAATTAAATAAATATATTTTAATTAAATAAATATATTTTAACCAAATAAATATATTTTAATTAAATAAATATATTTTAACTAAATAAATATAGTTTAATCAAATAAATATATTTTAACCAAATAAATATATTTTAACTAAATAAATATAGTTTAACTAAATAAATATAGTTTAATTAAATAAATATATTTTAACTAAATAAATATAGTTTAATTAAATAAATATATTTTAGCTAAATAAATATATTTTAACCAAATAAATATATTTTAACTAAATTAATATAGTTTAATTAAATAAATATATTTTAACTAAATAAATATAGTTTAATTAAATAAATATATTTTAACTAAATAAAAATATTTTAACCAAATAAATATATTTAATTAAATAAATATATTTTAATTAATTAAATATATTTTAACTAAATAAATATAGTTTAATTAAATAAATATATTTTAACTAAATAAATATATTTTAATTAAATAAATATAGTTTAATTAAATAAATATATTTTAACTAAATAAATATATTTTAACCAAATAAATATATTTTAACCAAATAAATATATTTGTAACTAAATAAATATATTTTAACTAAATAAATATATTTTAACTAAATAAATATATTTTAACTAAATAAATATATTTTAACTAAATAAATATATTTTAACTAAATAAATATATTTTAACTAAATAAATATATTTTAACTAAATAAATATATTTTAACTAAATAAATATATTTTAACTAAATAAATATATTTTAACTAAATAAATATATTTTAACTAAATAAATATATTTTAACTAAATAAATATATTTTAACCAAATAAATATATTTGTAACTAAATAAATATATTTTAACTAATTAAATATATTTTAACTAAATAAATATATTTTAACTAAATAAATATATTTTAACTAAATAAATATATTTTAACTAAATAAATATATTTTAACTAAATAAATATATTTTAACTAAATAAATATATTTTAACTAAATAAATATATTTTAACTAAATAAATATATTTTAACTAAATAAATATATTTTAACTAAATAAATATATTTTAACTAAATAAATATATTTTAACTAAATAAATATATTTTAACTAAATAAATATATTTTAACTAAATAAATATATTTTAACTAAATAAATATAGTTTAATTAAATAAATATATTTTAACCAAATAAATATAGTTTAATTAAATAAATATATTTTAACTAAATAAATATATTTTAACTAAATAAATATATTTTAATTAAATAAATATATTTTAACTAAATAAATATAGTTTAATTAAATAAATATATTTTAACTAAATAAATATATTTTAACCTAATAAATATATTTTAACTAAATAAATATATTTTAACTAAATAAATATAGTTTAATTAAATAAATATATTTTAACTAAATAAATATATTTTAACTAAATAAATATAGTTTAATTAAATAAATATATTTTAACTAAATAAATATAGTTTAATTAAATAAATATAGTTTAATTAAATAAATATATTTTAACCAAATAAATATATTTTAACTAAATAAATATAGTTTAATTAAATAAATATATTTTAACTAAATAAATATATTTTAACTAAATAAATATAGTTTAATTAAATAAATATATTTTAACTAAATAAATATAGTTTAATTAAATAAATATAGTTTAACTAAATAAATATAGTTTAACTAAATAAATATAGTTTAATTAAATAAATATATTTTAACCAAATAAATATATTTTAACTAAATAAATATATTTTAACTAAATAAATATATTTTAACTAAATAAATATATTTTAATTAAATAAATATATTTTAACTAAATAAATATATTTTAACTAAATAAATATATTTTAACTAAATAAATATATTTTAACTAAATAAATATATTTTAACTAAATAAATATATTTTAACTAAATAAATATAGTTTAACTAAATAAATATATTTTAACTAAATAAATATATTTTAACTAAATAAATATATTTTAACTAAATAAATATATTTTAACTAAATAAATATAGTTTAACTAAATAAATATATTTTAACTAAATAAATATAGTTTAACTAAATAAATATAGTTTAACTAAATAAATATATTTTAACTAAATAAATATAGTTTAACTAAATAAATATAGTTTAACTAAATAAATATATTTTAACTAAATAAATATATTTTAACTAAATAAATATATTTTAACTAAATAAATATAGTTTAATTAAATAAATATATTTTAACTAAATAAATATATTTTAACCATATAAATATATTTTAACCATATAAATATATTTTAACCAAATAAATATATTTTAACCAAATAAATATATTTTAACTAAATAAATATATTTGTAACTAAATTAATATATTTTAACCAAATAAATATATTTGTAACTAAATAAATATATTTTAACTAAATAAATATATTTTAACCAAATAAATATAGTTTAATTAAATAAATATATTTTAACTAAATAAATATAGTTTAATTAAATAAATATATTTTAACTAAATAAATATAGTTTAATTAAATAAATATAGTTTAACTAAATAAATATATTTTAACTAAATAAATATATTTTAACCATATAAATATATTTTAACTAAATAAATATATTTTAACCAAATAAATATATTTTAACCAAATAAATATATTTTAACTAAATAAATATATTTGTAACTAAATTAATATATTTTAACCAAATAAATATATTTGTAACTAAATAAATATATTTTAACTAAATAAATATATTTTAACTAAATAAATATATTTTAACTAAATAAATATAGTTTAACTAAATAAATATATTTTAACTAAATAAATATATTTTAACTAAATAAATATATTTTAACTAAATAAATATATTTTAACTAAATAAATATATTTTAACTAAATAAATATAGTTTAACTAAATAAATATAGTTTAACTAAATAAATATATTTTAACTAAATAAATATAGTTTAACTAAATAAATATAGTTTAACTAAATAAATATATTTTAACTAAATAAATATAGTTTAACTAAATAAATATAGTTTAACTAAATAAATATATTTTAACTAAATAAATATATTTTAACTAAATAAATATATTTTAACTAAATAAATATAGTTTAATTAAATAAATATATTTTAACTAAATAAATATATTTTAACCATATAAATATATTTTAACCATATAAATATATTTTAACCAAATAAATATATTTTAACCAAATAAATATATTTTAACTAAATAAATATATTTGTAACTAAATTAATATATTTTAACCAAATAAATATATTTGTAACTAAATAAATATATTTTAACTAAATAAATATATTTTAACCAAATAAATATAGTTTAATTAAATAAATATATTTTAACTAAATAAATATAGTTTAATTAAATAAATATATTTTAACTAAATAAATATAGTTTAATTAAATAAATATAGTTTAACTAAATAAATATATTTTAACTAAATAAATATATTTTAACCATATAAATATATTTTAACTAAATAAATATATTTTAACCAAATAAATATATTTTAACCAAATAAATATATTTTAACTAAATAAATATATTTGTAACTAAATTAATATATTTTAACCAAATAAATATATTTGTAACTAAATAAATATATTTTAACTAAATAAATATATTTTAACTAAATAAATATAGTTTAATTAAATAAATATATTTTAACTAAATAAATATAGTTTAATTAAATAAATATATTTTAACTAAATAAATATATTTTAACTAAATAAATATAGTTTTATTAAATAAATATATTTTAACCAAATAAATATAGTTTAACTAAATAAATATAGTTTAACTAAATAAATATAGTTTAATTAAATAAATATATTTTAACTAAATAAATATAGTTTAACTAAATAAATATAGTTTAACTAAATAAATATAGTTTAATTAAATAAATATATTTTAACTAAATAAATATAGTTTTACTAAATAAATATATTTTAACCAAATAAATATATTTTAACCAAATAAATATATTTTAACTAAATAAATATAGTTTAACCAAATAAATATAGTTTAACCAAATAAATATATTTTAACTAAATAAATATATTTTAACTAAAAAAATATATTTTAACTAAATAAATATAGTTTAATTAAATAAATATATTTTAACTAAATAAATATATTTTAACCAAATAAATATATTTTAACTAAATAAATATATTTTAACTAAATAAATATATTTTAACCAAATAAATATATTTTAACTAAATAAATATAGTTTAACCAAATAAATATAGTTTAATTAAATAAATATATTTTAACTAAATAAATATAGTTTAATTAAATAAATATATTTTAACTAAATAAATATATTTTAACCAAATAAATATATTTTAACTAAATAAATATATTTTAACCAAATAAATATAGTTTAATTAAATAAATATATTTTAACTAAATAAATATAGTTTAATTAAATAAATATATTTTAACTAAATAAATATATTTGTAACTAAATAAATATATTTTAACTAAATAAATATATTTTAACTAAATAAATATATTTTAACTAAATAAATATATTTTAATTAAATAAATATATTTTAACTAAATAAATATATTTTAACTAAATAAATATATTTTAACTAAATAAATATATTTTAACTAAATAAATATAGTTTAATTAAATAAATATAGTTTAATTAAATAAATATAGTTTAATTAAATAAATATAGTTTAACTAAATAAATATATTTTAACTAAATAAATATATTTTAACTAAATAAATATATTTTAACTAAATAAATATATTTTAACTAAATAAATATATTTTAATTAAATAAATATATTTTAACTAAATAAATATAGTTTAATTAAATAAATATATTTTAACTAAATAAATATAGTTTAATTAAATAAATATATTTTAACTAAATAAATATATTTTAACCAAATAAATATATTTTAACTAAATAAATATAGTTTAATTAAATAAATATATTTTAACTAAATAAATATAGTTTAATTAAATAAATATATTTTAACTAAATAAATATATTTTAACCAAATAAATATATTTTAACTAAATAAATATAGTTTAATTAAATAAATATATTTGTAACTAAATAAATATATTTTAACCAAATAAATATATTTTAACTAAATAAATATATTTTAACTAAATAAATATAGTTTAATTAAATAAATATATTTTAACTAAATAAATATAGTTTAATTAAATAAATATATTTTAACTAAATAAATATAGTTTAACCAAATAAATATATTTTAACTAAATAAATATAGTTTAACCAAATAAATATATTTTAACTAAATAAATATAGTTTAATTAAATAAATATATTTTAACTAAATAAATATAGTTTAATTAAATAAATATATTTTAACTAAATAAATATAGTTTAATTAAATAAATATATTTTAACTAAATAAATATAGTTTAATTAAATAAATATATTTTAACTAAATAAATATAGTTTAACAAAATAAATATATTTTAACTAAATAAATATAGTTTAACCAAATAAATATATTTTAACTAAATAAATATAGTTTAATTAAATAAATATATTTTAACTAAATAAATATGGTTTAATTAAATAAATATATTTTAACTAAATAAATATAGTTTAATTAAATAAATATATTTTAACTAAATAAATATAGTTTAATTAAATAAATATATTTTAACTAAATAAATATAGTTTAATTAAATAAATATATTTTAATTAAATAAATATATTTTAACTAAATAAATATAGTTTAATTAAATAAATATAGTTTAACTAAATAAATATAGTTTAATTAAATAAATATATTTTAACTAAATAAATATATTTTAACTAAATAAATATATTTTAATTAAATAAATATATTTTAACTAAATAAATATAGTTTAATTAAATAAATATATTTTAACTAAATAAATATAGTTTAATTAAATAAATATAGTTTAATTAAATAAATATATTTTAACTAAATAAATATATTTTAACCAAATAAATATATTTTAATTAAATAAATATATTTTAACTAAATAAATATATTTTAACCAAATAAATATATTTTAACTAAATAAATATATTTTAACTAAATAAATATATTTTAACTAAATAAATATATTTTAACCAAATAAATATAGTTTAATTAAATAAATATATTTTAACTAAATAAATATAGTTTAATTAAATAAATATATTTTAACTAAATAAATATAGTTTAATTAAATAAATATATTTTAACCAAATAAATATATTTTAACTAAATAAATATAGTTTAATTAAATAAATATATTTAACTAAATAAATATAGTTTAATTAAATAAATATATTTTAACTAAATATAGTTTAACTAAATAAATATATTTTAACTAAATAAATATAGTTTAATTAAATAAATATAGTTTAACCAAATAAATATATTTTAACTAAATAAATATAGTTTAATTAAATAAATATATTTTAACTAAATAAATATAGTTTAATTAAATAAATATATTTTAACTAAATAAATATAGTTTAATTAAATAAATATATTTTAACCAAATAAATATATTTTAACTAAATAAATATAGTTTAATTAAATAAATATATTTAACTAAATAAATATAGTTTAATTAAATAAATATATTTTAACTAAATATAGTTTAACTAAATAAATATATTTTAACTAAATAAATATAGTTTAATTAAATAAATATAGTTTAACCAAATAAATATATTTTAACTAAATAAATATAGTTTAATTAAATAAATATATTTAACTAAATAAATATAGTTTAATTAAATAAATATATTTTAACTAAATAAATATAGTTTAATTAAATAAATATATTTTAACTAAATAAATATATTTTAACCAAATAAATATATTTTAACTAAATAAATATATTTTAACTAAATAAATATATTTTAACCAAATAAATATATTTGTAACTAAATAAATATATTTTAACTAAATAAATATATTTTAACTAAATAAATATAGTTTAATTAAATAAATATATTTTAACTAAATAAATATAGTTTAACTAAATAAATATATTTTAACTAAATAAATATAGTTTAATTAAATGAATATATTTTAACTAAATAAATATCGTTTAATTAAATAAATATATTTTAACTAAATTCTGAGAATTATTACAATTCCCTATTCAGCCATTTTGTTGGTCTCCATTCGCAAATATAATGTCAGTTATTTTTTCTCTGGTTTCAGCTTGATTTCAGAGCTAAACAAAAATTTCTCAGTGAGAGATATGATATAAGAATGACACGATGGAGGTGTAAGGTAAGTCTAATGAACTCAGAGGAAGATTAAATTTGAATAGTATAGGTAGGGAGACGTGTGCAGAAATTTAGCCATTCGATCACGTT
This sequence comes from Sepiola atlantica, assembly GCA_963556195.1. NCBI lineage: Eukaryota > Metazoa > Mollusca > Cephalopoda > Sepiida > Sepiolidae > Sepiola > Sepiola atlantica. Next base: position 34,798,794 of record OY744555.1, read on the forward strand.
TTTAAATGTACTATTAAATTGATAGAATCTCTGCCATTTTTATGTGACTATTGTATTTAATTAGCAAAACAAACATCATTTTCTCCAGAAAGATTATTCGAGTCTCTGGCCAGTGCAATGGTTTCAGCAACCAAATTAATAAACAGTTTCTTTCCAGAAAAATTATGCAGAATCTTATGGGGGTTGGGGGTGGGGGTATTGAAGCTTGATTTAAGAATCCAATATGGCTCTGTGGATATAGACTTTCAAAGACAATTATCTATTGAAATAAATATTGTTACACAAGTATTTTGTGGAAGAAGCAACGTAAATAACTGAATCTTCATTTTATGTGATAATAAAATGGTCAACATTATTTACGAACCACAACGATACGGAAATTGTCGGTTAGATGTTAATCAATTTAGAAAAATATATTCAGATAAAAATCATTTTATTTGTGAGAAGTGCTAAAAATATATAAAAAAAATCATTTTTGCATGTGTTTCGAATATGCCCCAACACTTTCGAGTACGCCTCTCACTCCACCCAACACTTTCAAGCATGCCCCTCACTCCACCCAACACTTTCGAGTACGCCTCTCACTCCACCAACACTTTCAAGGATGCCCCTCACTCCACCCAACACTTTCGAGTACGCCCCTCACTCCACCCAACACTTTCGAGTACGCCTCTCACTCCACCCAACACTTTCAAGCATGCCGCTCACTCCACCCAGCACTTTCCAGTATGCCCCTCACTCCACCCAACACTTTCAAGCACGTCCCTCACTCCACCCAACACTTTCAACCATGTCTCTCACTCCACCCAACACTTTCAAGTATGCCCCTCACTCCACCCTACAGTTTCGAGTATGCCCCTCACTCCACCCAACACTTTCAAGCATGCCCCTCACTCCACCCAACACTTTCAACCATGTCTCTCACTCGACCCAACCCTTTCAAGCATGCCTCTCACTCCACCCTACAGTTTCGAGTATGCCCCTCACTCCACCCAACACTTTCAAGTATGCCCCTCACTCCACCCTACAGTTTCAACCATGCCCCTCACTCCACCCAACACTTTCAAGCATGCTCCTCACTCCACCCAACACTTTTGAGTATGCTCCTCACTCCACCCAACACTTTCAAGCATGCCCCTCACTTCACCCAACACTTTCAAGCATGCCCCTCACTCCACCCAACACTTTCAAGCATGCCCCTCACTCCACCCAACACTTTTGAGTATGCCCCTCACTCCACCCAACAGTTTCAAGTATGCCCCTCACTCCACCCAACACTTTCAAGTATGCCCTCTCACTCCACCCAACACTTTCAAGTATGCCCCTCACTCCACCCAACTTTTCATATATTTTGTAATTAAATTGTCTGCAAACGTTGTATTCTATTTAACCAATAGACCGAACCCTAATCCTATCACTCTGACTCAGAATAGACATGAGAGTAATGGCAACTCATGGCTGACTACACCCTAACCATAAAACCATAAAGCCCCTACATGTGGGCATCACCACAGAATGTAGTTTAAGGCCATGCTTAGGGCTGCGTCATCATAAATAATTGTTTGCAGCAAAGGGATATAGTGTAAAGATAAAGAAAAATACAGAAAACAGTATACAACATTGTAGATGTGAGCCCCGCCCCAAAAATAACTTTTAAACCGTTTCTCAAATAAATTATTCAAAAAATGTCACTTGAGAATATGGTAAAATACTGAAGAAACATGGTAAAAGATTAAGGTACAAAAACGTTACACCATTTTTATTTTATATATAGAAAAAAAAGGAGGGTTGGAATAATCACTATTTTAGAAAAGGTGTATGTCTTGCGTGGGATGATATTGGGTTTCATTTGACGCGGGTAGATTCATATCCCATAAACAGAGCAGCTGTTTCCTTTCTTGCATTTTGCAATTCAAAAAGAAGAGAGCGAAAAATGATAATGAGTCAGCCTAATATTACAGAAATATCTGATGAAATTCTACAAGGTAATATATATGTATATGTGGGCAAGGTAGATATTATGAGGTTACATAAATAGATAATTCTATGATTAAAAAGGCACAGTAACTAATACCAATATGGGGCACATCAGATAAGCTTGTCAGTCGTAAAAATGATATTTAACAGATCTACTCATAAATAAAAAATTGTTTTCTTGGAAGTCACGTTGAGCAACAGGAACCAATTCCATTGCACCTGACAGTCTTCATAATTGCAGAAATAACCTCCCGTGAACATTAAAGGAAATGTTCACAAAGGGAAATCTCTATTTAACCGAGATGAGCTCATTTACATTTGATCCTGATAGGGGACAACTTACAAAAACACATTTAAACAAGCCGTGCATGCGTGGCCCCCCCTCTGTATGCGATTCGATGTGGCGAGTGTAAAATGCAATAAATTTGGGAAATTTGGGGCATTTTTGACCCCCCCTTTTACCCCCTGGGGGACCGAACCAGAATTTTTCTGAGGTCAAGGATGCTTATTTTATATCCAGAACAATTGCCTCTACATTTTGGCCAAGTATCAGAAAAATTGAATGGATGGATCAAACGTCATGGGAGAAAAGGGTCATTTTTTGCCATTTTGGGGGCTTTTGACCCCCTGGGGGCACGAACCAGATTTTTTCCAAGGTCAGCGATACTTATTTTCTATTAGGAACAATTGCCTCCATATTTTGGCCAAGTTTCAGAGAAATTGAATGGATGGATGAAAAGTTATGGGACAAAAAATGTAATTTTTTGCAATTTTGGGGCCTTTTGACCGCCTGGGTAGCTAACCAGATTTTTTTTCAAAAATCGGAGAATGTCACTTTCTAACATGACCAAAGTTACAACTTCATGAAAAATTTCAGAGAAATTCAATGCATGGTTGCGGAGAAAAATCCAGATGGACGGAAATGCCTCAAAACATAGGTCTCCTAATTTTATAAATCGGGGGACCAATAAGCTCTCATTAATGCATTATAATATTCCGGTAATCTCCCCTAAAAATGATACCAAAACATAAAAAAGCAATACTTATACGGCCATCACATAAATTAAAAAGGGGGGATGGAAGCCCTTAATGAAAATTCAGATACCTCCAATTTTTGTCAAATTCTAACAATACATATCAGGCATCAATTAATAAATATTTCGAAAATTTCAGTTTCTTTGGAATATTTTAAAGGGTTTTTAGGGTATAGTATTATAGCATAAGCTTCCGTTTAAAAATTCACCTTAATAACAAAAATAGTGAAACAATGAGGTATGGTTTGGTAGTTTTGTCTTACGGCATATCAACCCTTTTTGGGTTATTTAATGCCGAATCTGGTCATTATAGTAAAAGTTTTTATGCTTCAAGTTCTTTATATCTTCAAATGTTTAATCATCGTTTTTGGTTTGGTAGTTTTGTTTTACGGCATATCAACCCTTTTTGGGTTATTTAATGCCGAATCTGGTCATTATAGTAAAAGATTTATGCTTCAAGTTCTAAAAATAAAATAAAAAAGGGGAGGGAGAAAGGGAGAGGGGCTGTTGTTTTTGTTTTTGGTTTTGTAGAACATAATTAAGTTTTACAAAAAAAAAAAAAAAAAAAAAAAAAAAACGTCAATGTAGGTGAATTTCGTCTCAGGGAGCCACAGGGCAGCCTGATCTGGTATCACCAGGTGAAACAATGAATTCTTTATTTTCATTGGTTAAATAGAAATAGGGGACAAAAGGGAGAAGTGAGAGTGAGAGTCGGATTATTTTGTGAGTCGCATTATTTTCTCTTATTGGAGCTTTTATTATTTTTTGACATTTTTAGATTGTGAATATTTTCCATAAAGTATTTTACGACGGAGGTATAAATAACTACAATGACATTTTACCAACTCAATGACTGAAAATCTGAACAGTCAAAACTGGTTGATTGGTTGATTGGTTGATTGGTTGATTGGTTGATTGGTTGATTGGTTGATTGGTTGATACGAAATTCCATCAAAGCTGCAACAGATGAATTCTTCAATGAACAAAAAAAATCCACCATATTTGTTTGCGTATTTATTGACAGACTTTCCAGGAGGTTAAACACAAGGTTATGCTCCGATGAGTTGGCTACTCTGGTGCCCCCTCGACGTAAATTCACTAGACTAACTCGACATTCTACTAAATCTCATTCATTCACTGTGGAGGTCCCCAGATGCCGGAGAGCATTCTACTCAAATAGCTTCTTTCCTCGTGCTGCTGGCCTCTGGAACTCCCTCCCTGCCCCCTGTTTCCCCGACAGTACTGACATGCAGAAATTTAAAACTAATGTAAACAGACATCTCGCTGCTCAGATCCCAATTTAAGCTGAACCACTAATCCTTCTCCCCTTTTCCTTTTTCTCAGTAGCCCCTTACGTTTACAGTGGCGGCCTGCCTTGTTTGGGGTGAATCATGTAAAAAAGAAAAAAAAAAGGTGTGGCTTTGAAAAGCCAGCACACTAGGACTAGTGCACTCGTGCCTACAAAAATGCATAAGCAGCCATGTCGGCATTCCTCAGTAGGGGTGACTCAGGAGATTAGCAATGGATTATGCTCCGATGAATTGCCTACTCTGGTGTCCCCTCGACGTAAATTCACTAGACAAACTCGACAATCGACTAAATCCCATCCATTCACTGGCGGTCCCCAGATGCCGGAGAGCTTTCTACTCAAATAGCTTCTTTCCTCGTGCTGCTGGCCTCTGGAACTCCCTCCCTGCCTCCTGTTTCCCGACAGTACTGACATGCAGAAATGTAAAATTAATGTAAACAGACATCTCGCTGCGCAGATTCCAATTTAGGTTGACCCCCCCCCCCCAACCGTCTCCCCTTTTCTTTCTTCTTAGTAGCCCCTTACATCTACAGTGGTGGCCTGCCTTGTTTGGGGTGAATTACGTTAAAAAAAAAAAAAAATAAATAAGCTAACCCCTTCTAAAAGAGAAGGTAAAGACCTCCTGAAACTGAACAGAACCCTAACCCTAAACCCTAACCCTAAAACCTCAGCCAGACAGAACAAAGTCAAGGGCAGAATGATGTCGAAGACGTATACCCGACTGGTAAAAACACACCTACTCAAGCTGTGCCATGTTTCTGGAGATAAAGAACATAAAACATCTTCATGTATAATACGACCCTGTAGTAAAGTCAGTGCTTGTGCTGTTCAGCGGCCGTACGAAAAAATTATATTTTCATAAAAACAATATTATATACTTATTCGGCATTATATTCTTACTCACTGTACGAAAAAGTAGAAAAAAATATCCACTAGAATTTTAATTACAAGTATTTTTCCATTCTGCGTATCATAACAGCGATTCTTCTTAAGAAAATTTCAATTATCTGCCCTTGAAATCTTCTTAAAAAACAAGATGGAGGCTTAGTGAACGAATCGCTGTTATGATACGCAGAATGGAAAAATACTTGTAATTAAAGTTCTAGTGAATAATTTTTTCTACTTTTTTGTACAGTGAGTAAGAATATAACGCTGAATAAATATATATTATTGTTTTTATAAAATAATTTTTTTTTTAATACGGCCGTTGAACAGTACAAGCACCGTAAAGTCATCAATATATATTAGACACTAAGGGAAATAACTCCCCCTAGAGTAAAGCTGAGTTATCTGCCTTTAGCAAGGTCTGATGTCAGAGTTGCATGAGGGGGCCAGTAAATTGTTGTTTGTTTCCATTATGGCTACATGAGATTTACATAGATCCTTTTTATTCTACAGTCTAAGTGATGCACTTCTCCATGTTTTCTTGAATTATCACTCAACATGTTTCGTATTCTACATGAGAAAATACAGCATTTATTTTAATACTTTTTCACTGCTTCCCAAATTAACTCCAGCTTTTACAGTTAAAGTCACTTGGAAAAACCGTTATCTTGTTTAAAACAATAATAATACTTAAAAAAATTTTTTTTTTTTTTTAATATTTCACCCTAAACAAGGCAGGCCACCACTGTAGACGTAAGGGGTTACTGAGAATTAGGGGGTAGGTTTTGGGTGTCATCCTTAGTTGTGAGCTGTGTAGGAGATGTTGGAGTAGAAGGCTCTCCGGCATCTGGGGACCTCCACAGTGAATGGATGGGATTTAGTTGATTGTCGAGTTGGTCTAGTGTATTTACGCCAAGGGGCTCCAAAGCAGCCAGTTCATCGGAGCACAATCCATTGAAGTATTTGTAAAACAAGCACAAGGAAGCAACATTGCGGCGATGGGACAGGGGCTGGAGCTTAGTGGATAGTTAGAGACTTATTAAGTTGGCGACTCTTTTTGGACCTTGTCTAAGAGGGAGAGACTAGTGGATGATGCACCAGCCCAGATGTGGAAACTTTAAGTTAGCTGCTGCTACTTGGTATGATGGTGTTTGATAAACAGATACACAACAGGCAGCAACATAAACAAAATACTTTCGACTACAAATTACACACATTTCAATAGATTTACACACATTTCAATAGATTTACACACATTTCAATAGATTTACACAAAACAAATTGCACACATTTAAATATCTTTTGAAAACATTGTGAAACAAAACTCCTATTTGATTCCCACCTTAACTACGACTTTTATAAATTAAATCACCTGGAAATAAAAAATTGTCGTCTTGTTTACATGAAAAAACAATACTAATACTTCAGTTATCTGCTGCTGATACTTACATTCGCTTGACTATATACTGAATTACTTCCCTTAGTATGTGAAGGAATAGATATCATAACAGAAACCCAACTTGTATTATTATTAATATTATTATTATTAATATTATTATTATCTATATATACGATAGCATGTGTGTTCGTGTGTCACGCTTACATCAAAAGCTCTGTGCATGCGTGCCGCACCTAGATTTGGAAACGCATTCAAGTCACCTAATTTGCGTAATATTTTCAAGGATTTCCCTTTGGCGCAACGGTTAGCGACGTAGGATTTTGACGTTGGTTTTTGACATCGGCCCGACTGGTTTATAGTTCGATCCCAACCAACCTCTAAGATTTTTTTTCTACATCGAAGGGGGGTAGGGAGGGGACGACCGGGAAGACACATATTAATACGATAGCATGTGTGTTTTATTTTGTGTATCACGCTTACATCAAAAGCAACGACCTTCCGAATCTTCGTATGCTACTCATGAATTGGAGCCAAATTTGATTTAATCTAAAGCATTTACAAAGTAAGGTTTAGTCGTCGAAATATTACCTTCACTAGAAATATTGTATATAAAGAAGTTTTGTAAATTGTTTCATGTATTGTTCATTTTTTTTAAATAAATATACAAGTCAAATCTTATCATATTTTATTCAAACATGTATAGGTTAGGAACAAGATAATTAGTATTAAAAACATCATTTCGTGTAATTTACACGGGTCCCGCTAGTTATTAATATTATTATTATTATTATTATTATTATTACTATTATTAATATTATTATTATTAATATTATTAATATTAATATTAATATTATTATTATTAATATTAATAATATTATTATTAATATTATTATTATTATTAATATTATTATTATTATTAATATTATTATTAATATTATTAATATTATCATTATTAATATTAATATTATTATTATTAATATTATTATTATTATTATACTAAAAGGATCCGTGGAAATTCCACAGTTGAATGTTCCATCTGTTGTATATTGCTGCCGTGCTTAAAAATATTTCCATGTTATGAATATCCGGTGAGAACGGAGACCCCACAATTGTAACACCTGTATTCAAACTGAAAAATACTTATTTGAGTTTTCTGGTTAATGTAGTTTCAGAATATATCTGCTTATGGGAATCTATTTCCAAACCCTTTGTAGATGTTTGTCACTTATTTCCATTCTATGGACGTTTGGCGCAAACAAAGACCTCACAATATTATTGTACGATGTTTGGACAAAACAGATACTACACTTTGATCCGAGCCCGAATTCCAAGAAAGTGCACTTTAGTTAGAGTTTTATGTTTGACACGACAGTGTCATCAGATGAAATTTTTAAAATTACGTTTTTTGCATGATCCCATATTTAAAAAAACAGGGGTGTAAGGTGATAATGTATGTACGAACATGAAATTGCTTTAGCGTATTATTATATAGATTAGAGAGATTAAATTATTGCATGATGAAAAGAGTTGTTTTGTTTTTCTTAATAGATTTCGAAAATACAAAAAGAAAATACAAACTTACTTCTTTCATTTCCTTTAAACATTTAACGTAAGTTTGCTCCGTTTCCACGATTTCAGCTACGACCCTTTGTATATAAGAGACGTAATGTGTGAGAGACGATGACGATCCATTTTCATCTTCATCATCAAGATCTGTCGCGGTTGGTTTCCTCTCATCAGTCAACAGTTCACAAAGTGATGGTGACGGGGAGCAACTGTCACGGCAACTTAACAACTCCCCCGCCGGCTGCTGCTGCTGTTGCAAGGTGTAACTCCCCACGTGAGGATTCGTTGACGAAGAAGCACTGCTATGACTTGACATTACAGATTCCTCCTCCTCCTCCTCCCCCTCTTCTTCCTCTTCACACACGGCTTCTTGTGGATGTAATAATTTGATTCCAGCGCCATAAGACACGCACGGTGTCTGACTAGTTCGCTCTTCCTCATAGATCCGTCTGCAAGTTCCATCAAAAGAGGAAGCGATCGACTCTGAATCGATAAAGTCTTCTGTGCTGACAACAGATTCCAGATCTGTGTTATCAACCGTGGTAGCACTAGGAACGCTACTGCCCCCCTGACTGGAGCCGTTTATCAAAACCTCGGTGTCCGTCATGTTTAACCGCTTGTAACAACTGTGTCTCGGCAGCGACGATGAAGAGGCGGAAGACATGGAACTAATACTTAATGGCCTTTTCCGGCTGTCTAAGGTTGCATCGTCATCGATCATATCGTCAACAGGCAGACAGATGGTTGGAGGTGGAGCCGTATTGCAGGACATGGTTTGTTGGCTGTCGAAAGTTGTTAGCCCATTTTTTTGTGATGGTGATGATGGTGGTGATGGTGGTGGTGATGATGATGATGATATTTTCTGACTTGATTTTTGAGATGTTGCAGGTTGATCCTGATCCATGTGACCGTCACCTTTGTCCTTCGTAAAGTCTGGATCAGTTGGTTGCTGCTGCCGCTGCTCGTCTGTGTTGTCATTGTCATTCACGCTAACAAATTTGTCATAGATGGACAGAATTGCCCGCGACAAGTCAACCGATGAACCTGGAAGAAAAAGAAAAAGACATTTTTTAGAAAAGGCATCAAAGATGGAACAAAATTTTGTACTGGGACATTATCATTACTGGCATCATCATTACTGGCATCATCATTACTGACATTATCATTACTGACATTATCATTACTGACGTTATCATTACTGGCGTTATCATTACTGGCGTTATCATTACTGGCGTTATCATTACTGACATTATCATTACTGGCGTTATCATTACTGACGTTATCATTACTGGCGTTATCATTACTGGCGTTATCATTACTGACGTTATCATTACTGGCGTTATCATTACTGGCGTTATCATTACTGGCGTTATCATTACTGGCATTATCATTACTGGCGTTATCATTACTGGCGTTATCATTACTGACGTTATCATTACTGGCGTTATCATTACTGGCGTTATCATTACTGGCGTTATCATTACTGGCGTTATCATTACTGGCGTTATCATTACTGGCGTTATCATTACTGGCGTTATCATTACTGGCGTTATCATTACTGGCGTTATCATTACTGACATTATCATTACTGGCGTTATCATTACTGGCGTTATCATTACTGGCATTATCATTACTGACATTATCATTACTGGCGTTATCATTACTGACATTATCATTACTGGCGTTATCATTACTGGCGTTATCATTACTGACGTTATCATTACTGACATTATCATTACTGGCGTTATCATTACTGACGTTATCATTACTGGCGTTATCATTACTGGCGTTATCATTACTGGCATTATCATTACTGGCATTATCATTACTGGTGTTATCATTACTGACGTTATCATTACTTACGTTACGTTACGTGAGAATAGCTACATTGTCCGAAAAACTGAGAAAATAACGTCCAAGATGAGAATAGCTACATTGTCCGAAAGGCTGAGATGAGAATAGTAATTGGAATAATACAAATTAGTTTCATTGTTTTTTCATGTTTTTTCATGGTATCATTAGTTACACACTTTCTGTCTTCCTCATCTTGATTGTTGCTATGTTCACAACGTGTTCGCCACTGTACTCTGCAATCTCCTTGATTCATACAAATAGAAAGCAGGAAGCAACAGAATTTGCTAACACCAAATAAAGGAGCAAATAAAAAGTTTTATGCTCTTTTTTTGTAATTATTTGAAAAATTAAAAAAAAAAATTTTTTGTCATTAGTTGAAAAATTAAAAAAAAATTTTGTTGTAATTATTTGAAAAATTAAAAAAAAAATTTTTTGTAATTATTTGAAAATTTAAAAAAAAAACATTTTTGTAATTATTTGAAAAATTAAAAAAAAAAAATTTTGTAATTATTTGAAAAATTAAAAAAAAAATTTTTTTGTAATTATTTGAAAAATTAAAAAAAAATTTTTTTTCAATTAAATTCAACAAAAAAAACAACTTTTATTTCCAATTTCAAACTATCAACAACTTTTATGATTGTTACAATTTAAATGTAAGACCATCAACAACTTTGTGTTATAGATGTTTGTTTTAAATTAAAATTATGGAGTATTTCTTAAAAAACAAAAATATACGGTCAATAAGAAAATAGTATTTCCTTCTGCAACAAGAATGATTTGATCACATGACATGCACAGATTCACTTTTGTTTTGTGTTTTCATCTTGGGTCCCTTCAAATAAAGGAGCACCCAACTTAGCTTTTTGTTAATGATCTTCACTTTTTAAAGTGTGGCCGAAATTATCAAATATAGTTTCCAATTTCAACGTCTACAGTTGACGGCTGAAAAGGGTGGTAAAGTAAAACCATCGGTTAAGCAGTTTTATGCTTACCAGTTGACAGAGAAAAGACATCAGAAACAGATGGGGAAGATAATTTATTTACCTCCCCAAGAGGTGAGGCACAAGGCCAGTTTTATCTTACTCCCACAAGGTAAGATGTGACACAATGTCGGGTCGGGAAAGTGGGACTTGAAAAGCCAGCGCCCGAGAAGGTGAGCACTCTGGCCATTAAAAATTGCCTGGGCAGCCCCGTCGGCATTCCCCGGTAGGGGCGTCTCAGGCAGTAAGCAATAAACTTACTCCTCCCCAAAGAGGGGAGGCAAAGCCTGGGAGGGTGGACTTCCTAGAACTGCACAGGACCGACCCACAGACCGGCGGAATCAAGCCCCGAACGACAAGACAATACCAGTCTATGGGGTGCAGTATCCATCGGAACAGATACTACACTTTGATCTTGGCCAGGAAGTTACGAAACGTAACTATTTTATTTATCTTCCTCCCACAAGGTAAGATGTGACACAAGGTCGGGAAAGTGGGATTTTGAAACAGATGTGGAAGATAAGAGGGTTAGGGTTAGGGTTTAGGGTTAGGGTTTAGGGTGAGAATGGGTTAGGGTTTAGGGTTTAGGGTTTAGGGTGAGAATGGGGGTCCAGTACTAGAACTAAGCAAGAGCCAGTCTGTGTAGCTCTTCCAGTGAAGAGAAACATGCGTGTGCCTGCTGTGTAATATATTTATAAAAAACCAGCTGACTGCAGGGTATGCAATCTAAAGAATATAAACATGTCTTCCCGAATTTGGGAGAAAGGATGCAAGTTTTTTTATAACCATGCAAGAAAAATCAAGAGTAGTTTTGACTCGGCATCCATTTGCAGTGAATAAACACACATCAACAAGAGGAAATTTCAAGATAAAAAAAGGAGAGAAAAAAAAGAAAAAAAGAAAAAAAAAGAAAAAAATTTTTAAAAGAAAAAGAAAAACAAAACGAAAAAAAAGAAAACGAAAAAAAAGAAAAAAAAGAAAAAAGATAAAAAAGAAGAAAAAACGATAAAAAAGAAGAAAAAATGATAAAAAATAAGTAAAAAAGATAAAGAAGAAAAAAAAAAAACATGCCTGAATAAACAAAAAAACTATCAAGTTTCTGAATTGAATCTTGGGAAGTATAGCAGATTTATATTCAATCTATTAGTTGAGTCGGACATTCAAAAGTTGGGTTCATTTCTTGCACTGACGGTGAGATTAAAACAGCCTATTTCAAGTAAATTCAACTTTACCCAACAACGGTATCTGTTTTATATACTGCTTATGTATATATGATCTCACTGTTTTATATACTGCTTATGTATATATGATCTCACTGATTTATATACTGCTTATGTATATATGATCTCACTGTTTTATATACTGCTTATGTATATATGATCTCACTGTTTTATATACTGCTTATGTATATATGATCTCACTGTTTTATATACTGCTTATGTATATATGATCTCACTGATTTATATACTGCTTATGTATATATGATCTCACTGATTTATATACTGCTTATGTATATATGATCTCACTGTTTTATATACTGCTTATGTATATATGATCTCACTGTTTTATATACTGCTTATGTATATATGATCTCACTAGTTAATATACTGCTTATGTATACATGATCTCACTGATTTATATACTGCTTATGTATATATGATCTTACTGATTTATATACTGCTTATGTATATATGATCTCACTGATTTATATACTGCTTATGTATATATGATCTCACTGGTTTATATACTGCTTATGTATATATGATCTCACTGTTTTATATACTACTTATGTATATATGATCTCACTGATTTATATACTGCTTATGTATATATGATCTCACTGGTTTATATACTGCTTATGTATATATGATCTCACTGATTTATATACTGCTTATGTATATATGATCTCACTGGTTTATATACTGCTTATGTATATATGATCTCACTGTTTTATATACTGCTTATGTATATATGATCTCACTGATTTATATACTGCTTATGTATATATGATCTCACTGATTTATATACTGCTTATGTATATATGATCTCACTGGTTTATATACTGCTTATGTATATATGATCTCACTGATTTATATACTGCTTATGTATATATGATCTCACTGATTTATATACTACTTATGTATATATGATCTCACTGGTTTATATACTGCTTATGTATATATGATCTCACTGTTTTATATACTGCTTATGTATATATGATCTCACTGATTTATATACTGCTTATGTATATATGATCTCACTGGTTTATATACTGCTTATGTATATATGATCTCACTGATTTATATACTGCTTATGTATATATGATCTCACTGATTTATATACTACTTATGTATATATGATCTCACTGGTTTATATACTGCTTATGTATATATGATCTCACTGATTAATATACTGCTTATGTATATATGATCTCACTGTTTTATATACTGCTTATGTATATATGATCTCACTGTTTTATATACTGCTTATGTATATATGATCTCACTGTTTTATATACTGCTTATGTATATATGATCTCACTGTTTTATATACTGCTTATGTATATATGATCTCACTGTTTTATATACTGATTATGTATATATGATCTCACTGACTTATATACTGCTTATGTATATATGATCTCACTGTTTTATATACTGCTTATGTATATATGATCTCACTGTTTTATATACTGCTTATGTATATATGATCTCACTGTTTTATATACTGCTTCACTGATTAATATACTGCTTATGTATATATGATCTCACTGATTAATATACTGCTTATGTATATATGATCTCACTGATTTATATACTGCTTATGTATATATGATCTCACTGTTTTATATACTGCTTATGTATATATGATCTCACTGTTTTATATACTGCTTATGTATATATGATCTCCATGATTAATATACTGCTTATGTATATATGATCTCACTGATTAATATACTGCTTATGTATATATGATCTCACTGTTTTATATACTGCTTATGTATATATGATCTCACTGATTTATATACTGCTTATGTATATATGATCTCACTGTTTTATATACTGCTTATGTATATATGATATCACTGTTTTATATACTGCTTATGTATATATGATATCACTGTTTTATATACTGCTTATGTATATATGATCTTACTGATTTATATACTGCTTATGTATATATGATCGCACTGATTTATATACTACTTATGTATATATGATCTCACTGTTTTATATACTGCTTATGTATATATGATCGCACTGATTTATATACTGCTTATGTATATATGATTTCACTGTTTTATATACTGCTTATGTATATATGATCGCACTGTTTTATATACTGCTTATGTATATATGATCTCACTGTTTTATATACTGCTTATGTATATATGATCTCACTGATTTATATACTGCTTATGTATATATGATCTCACTGTTTTATATACTGCTTATGTATATATGATCGCACTGATTTATATACTGCTTATGTATATATGATCTCACTGTTTTATATACTGCTTATGTATATATGATCTCACTGTTTTATATGCTGCTTATGTATATATGATCTCACTGTTTTATATGCTGCTTATGTATATATGATCTCACTGATTTATATACTGCTTATGTATATATGATCTCACTGATTTATATACTGCTTATGTATATATGATCTCACTGTTTTATATGCTGCTTATGTATATATGATCTCACTGTTTTATATACTGCTTATGTATATATGATCTCACTGATTTATATACTGCTTATGTATATATGATCGCACTGGTAAAGTTAACTAATTTACATATTGATGTGCAAAAAGGGACCTTATTAATTAACTATTATTTGTTATTGTTTTTTTTTTCATTCAACTAATGTTTAGATTTTAATATAACAAATAGTTCTGCTTAGGAATATTGTTTTATTTCGTGGATAAATGTTTAGCAAGTCAATAGAATTCAGAAATCCCAATGATGGTGGGTTTTATTTACTCCTCTCCAGGAGTTAGGCACAAGGCCAGTTTTATCTTACTCCCACAAGTAAGATGTGACCCAAGATCGGGTCAAGAAAGTGGGGTTTTAAAAGCCAGCGCTCGAGAGGTGAGCACTCTGGCCATTTAAAAATTGCCTGGGCAGCCCCGTCGGCATTCCCCGGTAGGGGCGCCTCAGACAGTAAGCAATAAACTTACTCCTCCCCAAAGAGGGGAGGCAAAGCCTGGGAGGGTGGACCTCCTAGAACTGCACAGGACAGGCGTGCAGTATCCATCGGAACAGATACTACACTTTGATCTTAGCCAAAAGGCCAAGAAGCCAATGATGTTGGGTTCTCTTTCTTGTTTATGTACCACTTTGGAAGAACCGACTTAATACCCCCCCCCCCCTCCACACACAAACACACTCACCAAAGCAAATTGATTTCTTTTTTTCTTTACGGTCATATTTAAAAGATAAATTAAATTTGTATAAAAATTAATAAAATTTTAATGTTTACCTATTTATACGAATAAATGTGAAAGTGTTAGTTTCGTATTTTTGGCTGGTGAATCTCTGTCCCATTTGAAGGTTGTTGATAAGGTGCAGAAACGTATCTGTAATTTGATTGGACCCAACCCTTTCTTCTTCTCTACACCCCCTCTCCCACAGACGTGATGTTGCTAGTCTCAGTCTTTTCTATAAATACAATTATGGCATGTGTTCTTCAGAATTGTGTGATCTATTCCCTGCTTCTTTTGTTCCAGCTCGTTTGTCGCATTGGTCTCCATTAATTCGATGTTTTGATACCTTATTATTACCTTCTTATTCCAGTAGCTTCTTTCCAAGAACGGCAGGATTGTGGAACTCTCCTCCTGCTGACTGTTTTCTTCCTACCAATAATCTTGGTCTTTTTAAGACTAAGGTCAATAGGCATCTCCTGACTTTAGGATAATCATATTTGTTCTTGTTAGCTCTTTACATCAAGTGACTTCATGCCTTGTCTGGAGCGATTTCCATTAAAAAAAAAAAAACAATGAAATGAATTGTTTTTTGTTTTTTTTTCAACTATTTTAAGCAGAGAAATTTGCGAAGTCAGCATGTTTTTCAAGATGGACGACAATTTTGCCGGAACTTGGTTCGATATAGTGTAAAGTATTTTGAAATAAAGAAGAACTTAAAAACAGTTTCAGTAAATTAAAAATATACAGATCGGTCGAAAATTAAAATTTTGACCAATTGGTGACAGTTAATAGTTATATTTTTGCTTAATTTTCAATTTTCAGTTGTTCAACATACAACACCAAACCTTCACATCAAGAAACAATTTTGAATCCATTCGATACAAAATCAGAAAAATGTTTAAAAAGTGAAAAACTATGCAGGTCAATCGATTAAATTTTCTTGCATTTGGTATAAATGACCCGTTGTAGATTTGTTTTTTCGCCCCCTTTTTCTTCTTGTTAACTATACTGCACAATCGCAACATAAAAAAAAGATATCAAAAGAATAGTTAATTTACTTCACCAATTGCTTGTTTAGGTATTAACCCCTCAACCCCCCCATAAAAAAGAGTTATTAGAATTAGTTTTAATATTCATGCACTATCTCATCATCATGGTTACTGTTTAAGAAGTTTTGATTTACTCCTCTCCAGGAGTTAGGCACAAGGCCAGTTTTTATCTTACTCCCACAAGTAAAATGTGACCCAAGGTCGGGTCGGGAAAGTGGGGTTTAAAAATTGCCTGGGCAGCCCCGTCGGCATTCCCCGGTAGGGGCGCCTCAGGCAGTAAGCAATAAACTTACTCCTCCCCAAAGAGGGGAGGCGAAGCCTGGGAGGGTGGACCTCCTAGAACTGCACAGGATAGACCCATAGACCGGCGTAAATCAAGCCCCGAAGGCCAAGACAACACCAGTCTATGGGGTGCAGTATCCATCGGAACAGATACTACACTTTGATCTTAGCCAAAAGGCCAAGGTCGAAAATTATGAATGAAATGCATCAAGTATTTCAAGTAGGGAACTTTGCAAAGCCATGCACATAAATAAATACACATTAGTTTTTATAATAGATTGGAGGACATCTTTCTAAAAAAAAATGAATCGATTTTGTATTGGTTTGTCTTTTTGTTTTATCACATATCATCCTTTTTGTGGGTTTGTCAGAATCGATTTTGTATTGGTTTTTCTTTTTGTTTTATCACATATCATCCTTTTTGTGGGTTTGTCAGAAAACAATAAAAACTACTGTAATGATTATTCATTATTTGTTGAAATTAAACCGTGTTGTAGATTGATGGGCAAAAATGGTGATTCATAAATTTCCCTAAAAGTATAAGTAATTGAATAAACTTCAACTTCCTCTTCAGAAATTCACTTGCAATTCTTCCATTCATTATTGGAAAAACAAAAAAAAACATGCATTTTATGTTTATTTTAAACATTTTTTATCAAAAAAAATAAACATATTCCAAATGTGATTTTGAGTAGAATTTGTCATGAGAATATATCTATATCATATACGGGATGCATCTAAAAATAAAGCCCTATAAAACGGATACAATTTTCTGAGGAAACCAATGGTGGTATTATTTTTGTATTAGTGTTTACAATAATATAGTGGGATCTTTGTTCACACCGGAAATCTATAAACTGCAAAGACAAAGTTTTTTTTTAATTTGAAAATTACAAAAATTAAAAAATCAGAATAATACAAGGTTCATGGGTGGAATCATGTGTACAGCAGGGGTCATCATTCGTTAAACGGCAAAGTTTTAGATTTTTACCATTTTTCAGTCAATTCCTATAAAATTCAACTTTAGAAAAACTGTCTGAAAAAATATATAGAAGATTATTAGGACCAAGACAACAATAGGGACCCCAGATCATTTTTTTTTTGTCCTTTTTTTCTGTAAGCAACAAATGAAATAAGATTTAACAAATACATAATTTTATTTAAAATCTTTTTATAACTTATTTGTTATTAAAAAACAAAACTTCGCTATTTACTTAAAAAATCAGTTTTTAAGGACAACAACTTCATAAACTTTAAATTGCTTCCGTTTAGAAACTGATTTTTGAAGTCTAACTCCGCCCTCGTGGGGAGGCAAAACGAAAGATTACAAGTCAGCCGATTTTTTAAAAAGCGTATATATTTCGTTTATTTATTAAAATAACTTGCGTAATCATCCGTTTTGCCTCCTCCGGCTAGGAGCAATGTGAAGTATGGAAAAATCCTTCTAAACTGAGGTAAGATCCAGAGTGCCCCTTTTTGGGAAGCTTGATTTTTCCCTACAAAACGAAAGATTACTTAAGTACGGTGATAAATATTTCATACCCCCCCCCCCATTTCTGCCCTCGTGGGGAGGCAAGTAAATAGTGACACAAAAACATGTTTTAAAAGAAAACATGTTAATATTTTATTAGTTTTATTTATGGACTCTCTGCCTTAAAATAAATATTAACATGTTAAAAGAAAAAAAAATTCCGAAATATACTGCATTTAGTAAAATAAATAAAAGATTTATTTACAAGTGTTTTGTAAATAGAGACCACGTGTATTGCGAGGTCAACCGGTAACTTCCAAAATATGTCCCGCGTCTTGTGTTAATGATCTGGGGTCCCTATTGTTGTCTTGCTCCATTATTATTATTAGTAGTAGCAGTAGTAATCACTACTACAAGAACAACAGCAGAAACAACAGCCGCCATTAACGATGCTTGACTTGGAAGCGGGGCGCTGATTGAAGCAAACACGTAATTTCGATTCTGTTTTAACCAATCAGAAACAATCTCTTATAATATAACGAATAGGTTCTCTGTCTGCGTCTGTCCGTCCTGGAGAATTTTTGTAAACGTAAGGGGGGGGGGGGGTGTAATTACTATTTAATTAATTTCCAAGTCAGAAACATAAGAAATACATTAGGGCACATATTAACAACTAAATAAACAATAAATAATTTCGACGCCGAGGTCGTAATTTGAACTCGCAACCTTAACGTCAAAGAGGAATTAGGGCGAATTTGTCCGATACCCTACCATCTGAGCAAATTAGACAAGTTAAAAAAACGATTTTGATTTAACTATTTAAAGAAATGGGTTTTTTCACTTCTTTTACTTAGCAATGAATCATCTTAAAACGAGGCTACGTATCAAAACTGCTTCTTCGATATAGTTTGGGGTCTGCGTTCGCGCTCAATTTCTTTAAGGGGGATGGGAAACATTTTTTTTTCCTTTTTAAACAAAAAATATTGGGAGACAAATTTTTTTTTTTAACTAAAAATGTCTCACCACCCAAGAACGTGGCAGCCTAGCAAAAATAGACGACCTTTAGGAAATCTATTTTCGCTAGTCTCTTCATGTAAGCAGAGCTCTGGTTCCCGAAGATTATTTAAGGGAGTGCATCGGCACTGTTCGCTCTCTTTGACCACGAGAAAACAACACCTATTGCTCAGTTCAACCTCTAAACTCTTCTCTTGGTCCACAAATCATACCCTGACCCCTTAGCTACAGGCTATCAGCATTGACAAGAAGACTTCACTATCCAAGATGGCGACCTGTACACATGTGGAGACCACTCTTAATACCATTTCGACACACAGGCTTACTTCCTAACAATGACAAAATTAACTCTGCCAGCCTTACAAACTACTTTTCTATTAATACCTACGTAAGTACAGACTTTTAAGAACGTTCTCCTCTGACGGACTCTCAAACCGTTTTCCTCGTCCAGAAACACGGACTTATCCTCTATTGCTAACACCTTCTCTATATTTTTTAGTCGAACAAAGATGACCAATAAAGTTGATATAAACATGTTAATTCTACATAGCCTCTGGAACTCTCTCCCTGCCCCCTGTTTCCCCGACAGTACAGACATGCAGATATTTAAAACTAATGTAGGCAGACATCTCGCTGCGCGGATCCCAATTTAGGTTGACTACACCCCCCACCCCCACCTTCTCCCCTTTTCTTTTTTCTCAGTAGCCCCTTACGTCTACAGTGGCGGCATGCTTTGTTTGGGGTGAACTATGTTAAAAAAAAAAATTATATATTGTACTTCGCATCATATAAAATCTGGTATACGAGTTCCCTCCTCCAAATAAATCTTTTAATGCTCCTTAATGCTACCTTCTTATTTTTGTAATTAAAAAAATGGTAATACAATTTTCGGGTATCTTTTACAATACTCAACAGAGTAAAAACGCTCAAAAACAAATATACAAGCGATAAAAGTTATTTTCAAACTTACCTGTGACATTTGTTTGTATTTTTAAACCGTTCCAACCGCTATTTATTAGAAATCAATAGTTTTGTCACACGAACATATGAGAAAAAAAAAATGGCGATTGGGGGGGGGGGGGGTTCGTAAGGACATAAGGCCGATATCGCCATTTTGTTTTACTGAAAATCCATGTAAAAAAAAACAAGAAATTTTTTTTTACATCTAATAAAAACCCATTTATAGTACGTAAAACTACAAACAAATGTCATAGGTAAGTAGGAAAATATCTATTCTCGACGTAGCTCACCTTAACTTGTTGCATATTTATTTTTTTTACCCCATTCTCGTTCGTTTTTTGGACCCCGTTCGCGACTCTGCTGAGTATTGTAAAAGATACCTCAATTTTTTATGGGGTTCTAAGTGCACTAGTCTTTTATGCAATCCAAGTGTCAATCTTTTTCAGTGTCAATTTTTTTTCGTCTCCCCCCCCCCTCTCTATACCAATCAAGAGAGAGGGGGGGCGTGGGAAACCACGCCCCCCCCTCTCTCTCTCTTCTCATATATCTAATAATTGGACACCAATCACAATAGTGTTTTAAAGAAGTGTCCCCCCATTGGAAACAAGAGGCTAATTCATCATTTATTTCTCATTCAATTAGTCAGTTTATACATTTTATTGTAGGAAACAAGAACCATTAAGACATACACACGGGGGGGGGGGGCATCTGGAAATATAATTGGAAAAGGTGTTTCTGAATTTTTTAGATGAGGATTGATAATTTGTATAATTTTGGTTATTCGGACTACATTTCTCATCTTGAGTGTTATCATCACAACGTTTCGGCCGCTGTAACCTTCTTCAGATGTATCTCTTCGAACTCGGGAATATTTTCCTCGATCATAATTTTAATAAAAATTATAAATAGAATTAATTAAAGGCATTGTTTTGTTTTTTCAAATCTATATAATTGAGTTACGTAATTAAATTAGATTGTAATGGAATATGATGGAACAGCCGGGGGCCATTCAAACATTTGGTTACTCTGATTATTCGAACACACAGAAAGTTCTATTTCAAGAAAGAGAAAGAGAAATAGGGAAAGAGAGAGAGAAAGAGAAAGAGAGAAAGAGAAAGAGAGAGAGAAAGAGAAAGAGAAAGAGAAAGAGAAAGAGAAAGAGGGAAAGAGAGAGAGATAGAGAAAGAGAGGGCAATTAAAAAAAACAAGCCGCACATGCGTGGTCCCCCTCTGTATGTGACTCGATGTGGCCAGTGTAAAATGCAATAAATTTGGGCAATTTGGAGCATTTTTGACCCCCCTTTGACCCCCTGGGGGCGCGAACCAGAATTTTTCTGAGGTCAAGGATGCTCATTTTATATCCAGAACAATTGCCTCTACATTTTGGCCAAGTTTCAGAAAAATTGAATGGATGGATCAAACGTTATGGGAGAAAAGGGTCATTTTTTGCCATTTTAGGGGGCTTTTGACCCCCTGGGAGTGCGAACCAGATTTTTTCCAAGGTCAGCGATACTTATTTTCTATTAGGAACAATTGCCTCCATATTTTGGCCAAAAGTTTCAGAGAAATTGAATGGATGGATGAAAAGTTATGGGGCAAAAAATGTCATTTTTTGCCATTTCGGGGCCTTTTAACCCCCTGGGGGGCTAACCAGATTTTTTTCAAAAATCGGAGAATGTCACTTTCTCACCTGACCAAAGTTACAACTTCATGCAAAATTTCAGAGAAATTCAATGGATGGTTACGGAGAAAAATCCGGATGGACGGACAGACGGACGAATATGCCTCAAAACATAAGTCCCCTAGTTTTATAAATCGGGGGGGGGGGGGGGGGGGAAACAACTAGAGGGAGCATATATTTGCTAGTATAGATAAAATACATTTGTACCTCACAACTTGAGGATAAGACTATAGCCGGAATAGTAACTGACCCCTCAGGGGAGAATCCCTTTTTAAATCCTATGAAATATAATAAATAAAAACTCATGGGGAGAATCCCTTTTTAAATCCTATGAAATAAATAAAAACTGTCTTTGCTTCTGATTTTAATGGGTTGTATTCAGTGTGAAATTAGACGTACCCAACATTTTCAAAAAGACAACTTGATGAAAACGAAATGAGGAACTGAACATATTTAATGAAATGGCAGATGGATTTGTTTATAAGCAGCAAAAGAAAAGCACTTTAAGAGACAATAGGAGATCAAAAGAAATGATACATAATATAAACTATGGACAGACTATTTTTTGCACAATTTTAAATTAACTCTCACACCAAATTTCCATGAAGCACCCCAAGGAGAGTAGAAAGTGGACCTTGGGTTTACTTTCGGCAGCGTCGTAACTCTCGTTTTCCTTATTATGTCCTTTAGTCCTCACATTCCATGAGCGATGTTTCTGGCAAAGGGGGAAGAATTGCTGTTTTCTGGGTCGGAATCTATCTATCTAACAAAGGGGAGTAGAAAGTGGACCGTGGGTTTACTTTCGGCAGCCTCGTAACTCTCGCTTCCCTAATTTTGTCATTTCGTCCTCAGATTCCATGAACGATGTTTCTGACAAAGGGGGAAGAATTGCTGTTTTCTGGGTCGGAATCTATCCATCTAACACTAGTTTTTGACCTTGAAGTATTTTTTTTTTTAGCTCCTTACATCAAGTGGCTTCATGCCTTGTCTGGAGCGACTTCCATATATAAAACAAACATAAATGAAAAGACTTGTTTCTGATATCAGGAATGTCAGTTTCTTACAAAGTTGCAGGTTCAACGCTCATTAATTCTTCTCCCATGATGTTTCTCGCCGAAAAGATATTTTTGCACCACAAATTTGGCAAAACTTTACATTTTCACTCGTTCATTCGTTAATAGAGTCGGAATTTATTGATGCAGATACCTGCATATTATTATCTTCGGCAAACACAAGAACTATGAAATACTATGGTAAGCCTAGAGAATCATCATCATCATCATAATCATCATCATCATCATCATCAGAAGCAGCATCAACATAATCATTAGCAGCAGCAGCAGCATAATCATCATCATCATCAGCATAATCATCATCAGCATAATCATCATCAGCAGCAGCAGCATAACCATCAGCAGCAGCATAATCATCAACAGCAGCATAATCATCAGCATCAGCAGCATAATCATCATCATCATCATCAGCAGCAGCAGCATAACCATCATCAGCAGCAGCAGCATAACCATCATCAGCATAATCATCAACAGCAGCATAATCATCAGCAGCAGCAGCATAACCATCATCAGCGGCATAATCATCATCAGCAGCAGCATAATCATCAGCATCAGCAGCAGCAGCATAACCATCATCAGCGGCATAATCATCATCAGCAGCAGCATAATCATCAACAGCAGCATAATCATCATCATCATCAGCATAATCATCATCATCATCATCATCATCAGCAGCAGCATAACCATCATCATCAGCAGCATAATCATCATCAGCAGCAGCATCAACATAATCATCATCATCAGCAGCAGCAGCATCATCATCATCATCATCATCATCATCGAGTCACATCTGTTTTACATACTAGCATGTTTTGGACGACTTTTAGAAATTGACTTCCAAACTAACCTATCTCTGGCCAGGTCTGTATTTATCCCTCTTTCTCTTAAATCCATCCTTACCACTTTTCCCTTTTTTACTTTGTTCTTCTCCTCACAACTAACTCGACTGTTCTCACATTTACTAACCCAAGAACTCTCAGCCATTCGTTCAATGTGACCAAACCAACAAAGTCTCCTGTTCTGCACACAACTATCTATACTGTCTAGATTTAATCTTCCTCTGAGGTCATCAGATCTAAGCCTGTCTTCAAGACTCACATTACATGTCCATAGGTATCATTCTCATAGCATTCCTCTCCATGCAACACATGTCGTCAACCCTCACTGACCAGGTTTTACTTCCATACATCATCACTGATAGACTCTTCCCTTGGATGATTTTATTTTCAAACCTCCTAAGCACCCACCCCTTGAAACAGAGCAATAACTCATAGCTTTACCCCAAAATATGACTGCATACATCACACACAATTCATCTGATAGAATATGAACAGCCAATTCCATAGTCTGCAATGGAATCCATGAAGCCAATCACGCCCTCTAAAACCCTAACCTAATTGCGCCCTCCCTAACCCTAACCAAAACTCTAACCCAATCACGCCCTCCCTACCCTCTTGAAAAAACATGGCAGTATAACAAGGATTTCAAAACAAAAATATTTCTTCAAGAAATATTTAGAGAAAAATATCCATGTATTAAGAAAATACTAAACAGAAAGAACGCAAAAAAAAAATGAAAAAAAAAAAAGAATCCTTAGGAATACATTTAACGTCTCCTTTCGGAAAGTTATGTCCCTTGGCAGCAGATTTTTATCTTAAGTGTAAAGATATCAAGTTTTAAGCACCTTAAGAAAATAGATTCCGATATCAGCGTTCACAAGAACATTGCCAAACAGAATACTTATCACAAAGCACGCTTCAATTCTCCCAGAATTTTATTTGTCGAACAAGTTTTTGCACTGGGAATTCCATCATTTCGGAGTTGCAAGTCCAAGAAAGAAATGGGGTCAGCTATGAATAAGATCCCTTCATTCCAACCACATCTTAGAAAACTTGTTTTAAAGTTTATAAACATATCAAAAGGCAGAGTAGATAGATTACTATCTATTATTAGACGAAAGCTGAGTTAATCAACGTTTGTTTCCACAAAGATTTTTCTCATGTACTTTAGTAACAGAAAATACATACAAAAATATACTTTAGTTCTGGGATTGAGTTATGTTTAAAAGAAATTACATTATATACCGAACACCGTCAAGGAGTGAAGACCTCAAATTCAACTGAAGCTTGCAGGCAGGGTTTTTAGAAAAGAAAAAAAAACAGCTAAGTTCTTAATTTCTTAACTGTCTTTATCTTAAATAATTACATATAATTACGTTGTTACGTCTAGTTAAAGAATATTCTTTTTTTTTTCGCAGGTTTTTTCGTTTATTTTTCTTTGTTGTCCACGACTCTTTATGTGTCTTTCTGTCTTCTTTTTTATGTTCTTGTTAATATTCTGCGAGTTTTTTCTTTGGAGGGGTCAATGCGTTCGAGATTAAAAGGGGGGGGGGTTCCACTATCAATGTAGTTTTTTAAAAAAAGGGAAAGTCCCACTGAAACCCTCTTGGCAAAATTTTAGAAAAGAAAAAAAAAACAGCTAAGTTCTTTATTACTTAACTGTCTTTATCATAAATAATTGCATAAAATTACGTTGCTACGTCTAGTTAAAGAATATCCTTTTTTTCGCAGAATTAGCTGTAAGTTGTAATTAACTGAACAAGTTATCCATCTCTCACTTACTTATATTTCTATCATCGTCTTTCATGTTTTTTTCACTTCTACATAAAATAATTAGTTTTCACTTCTACATAAAATTATAAGTTTTTTCACTTCTACATAAAATAATAAGTTGTTTTCACTTCTACATAAAATAATAAGTTTTTTTCACTTCTACATAAAATAATAAGTTTTTTTCACTTCTACATAAAATAATAAGTTTTTTTCACTTCTACATAAAATAATAAGTTTTTTTCACTTCTACATAAAATAATAAGTTTTTTTCACTTCTACATAAAATAATAAGTTTTTTTCACTTCTACATAAAATAATAAGTTTTTTTTACTTCTACATAAAATAATCAGTTTTTTTCATATCTACATAAAATAATAAGTTTTTTTCACTTCTACATAAAATAATATTTTTTTTTCACTTCTACATAAAATAATAAGTTTTTTTCACTTCTACATAAAATAATAAGTTTTTTTCATATCTACATAAAATAATAAGTTTTTTTCACTTCTACATAAAATAATAAGTTTTTTTCACTTCTACATAAAATAATAAGTTTTTTTCGGACTAGTGTTTTCACCTTTGATGTTATTCTCACAACGTTTCGGCCGATGTAACCTCCAAGCTTCTTTAAGTGCATCTTGTCAAACTCGGGAATCTGTAGAGAATTTTGAACAAAATCTTTTATTCAATGAATGAGGGTAGATTGTTCTCCATGATCGGGTAGAAATTTTAAGTTATTTTTAATTATATTCTTAGTATCCACATGAGCCGATGGCGCAATGGATAAAGGTGCTAAGTTACAATCAGTTGTAAGTGATAGTCTTCTGGAGGTTGATGGTGAAATCCTCAGTATGGGTGATACAAAGAATATAATTAAGAATTAATTAAGTTTTCTACTTGGCCATGGCTGACAGAATGAGAACAATCTACCCCCGTTCGAAATGCCATACAGATTCTAGAGTCCAATTTTTTAGATGAGGAGTGATAATTTGTATTATTCGGACTACTGTTTTCATCTTGGATGTTATTCTCACAACGTTTCGGCCGATGTAAACTCTGACCTTCTTCAGGTGTGTCATGTTGAACTCGAGAAACTGAATGGAATTTTAAATGGAGCCGTTTATTTAATCCACGGGGGTAGCTTGCTCTTGTTCCGTCAGCCATGACCGAATAAAGTCTTCAGTAATTTGTAATTGTATTCTTAGTATCGCCCGTACTGAGGATTGAACCTTCAACCCTCAGAAGACTGACGCTTAAAACTGATTATTACTTAGCACTTCGAAAAAACGCTGACGGAAAAACAGTTACTGTGCGAGATAAACATTAGCATCGATTATGTTGGCAATAATCAGAAAACAGAATATAATATTAAAACTGTTTTTTTTTTATCATTCAGACTACTATTCTCATCTTATTTATGTCAGATTCAAACTTTGTGGTAACTTACATACGATAAGAGCTGAGAAACAATTACTATACATCTATTTTGTTGGCAATAATCAGAAAACAATATAACATTAAAACTGTCTTATTATTACAGTGGATTAAAAGGGTTGGTTCGAAATTCGAACTGAACCCTTTTAAGAAGCTCAGAGGTTACATCGGCTGAAACGTTGTTAGAATAACATCCAAGATGAAAACAGTAGTCCGAATAAAACAAATTATCAATCCTCATCTAAAAAAAAATATCAATCCTCATCTAAAAAAATTATCAATCCTCATCTAAAAAATTATCAATTCTCATCTAAAAAATTATCAATCCTAATCTAAAAAATTATCAATCCTCATCTTAAAAAAATTATCAATCCTCATCTAAAAAATTATCAATCCTCATCTAAAAAAATTATCAATCCTCATCTTAAAAAAATTATCAATCCTCATCTAAAAAAATTATCACTCCTCATCTAAAAAAATATCACTCCTCATCTAAAAAAGTTACCAATCCTCATCTAAAAAATTATCAATCCTCATCTAAAACAAATTATCAATCCTCATCTAAAAAAAATTATCAATTCTCATCTAAAAAATTATCAATCCTCATCTAAAACAAATTATCAATCCTCATCTAAAAAAAATTATCAATCCTCATCTAAAAAAATTATCAATCCTCATCTAAAAAATTATCATTCCTCATCTAAAAAAATTATCAATCCTCATCTAAAAAAATTATCACTCCTCATCTAAAAAATTATCAATCCTCATCTAAAAAAATTTACCAATCCTCATCTAAAAAAATTATCACTCCTCATCTAAAAAAATTATCAATCCTCATCTAAAAAAAGTTACCAATCCTCATCTAAAAAAATTATCACTCCTCATCTAAAAAGATTATCAATCCTCATCTAAAAAAATTATCAATCCTCATCTAAAAAATTATCATTCTTCATCTAAAAAAATTATCAATCCTCATCTAAAAAAATTATTAATTCTCATCTAAAAAAATTATTAATTCTCATCTAAAAAAATTATCAATCCTCATCTAAAAAAATTATCAATCCTCATCTAAAAAAAATTATCAATCCTCATCTAAAAAAAATATCAATTCTCATCTAAAAAAATTATCAATCCTCATCTAAAAAATTATCATTCTTCATCTAAAAAAAATATCAATTCTCATCTAAAAAAATATCAATTCTCATCTAAAAAAATTATTAATTCTCATCTAAAAAAATTATCAATCCTCATCTAAAAAAAATTATCAATCCTCATCTAAAAAAATTATCAATCCTCATCTGAAAAAAATATCAATTCTCATCTAAAAAAATTATCAATCCTCATCTAAAAAAATTATCAATCCTCATCTACAAATTATCAATCCTCATCTAAAAAAAATATCAATCCTCATCTAAAAAAATATCAATTCTCATCTAAAAAAATTATCAATCCTCATCTAAAAAAAATTATCAATCCTAATCTAAAAAAAATTATCAATCCTAATCTAAAAAAAATTATCAATTCTCATCTAAAAAAATTATCAATCCTAATCAAAAAAAAATTATCAATCCTCATCTAAAAAATTATCAATCCTCATCTAAAACAAATTATCAATCCTCATCTAAAAAAAATTATCAATTCTCATCTAAAAAATTATCAATCCTCATCTAAAACAAATTATCAATCCTCATCTAAAAAAAATTATCAATCCTCATCTAAAAAAATTATCAATCCTCATCTAAAAAATTATCATTCCTCATCTAAAAAAATTATCAATCCTCATCTAAAAAAATTATCACTCCTCATCTAAAAAATTATCAATCCTCATCTAAAAAAATTTACCAATCCTCATCTAAAAAAATTATCACTCCTCATCTAAAAAAATTATCAATCCTCATCTAAAAAAAGTTACCAATACTCATCTAAAAAAATTATCACTCCTCATCTAAAAAGATTATCAATCCTCATCTGAAAAAATTATCAATCCTCATCTAAAAAATTATCATTCTTCATCTAAAAAAATTATCAATCCTCATCTAAAAAAATTATTAATTCTCATCTAAAAAAATTATTAATTCTCATCTAAAAAAATTATCAATCCTCATCTAAAAAAATTATCAATCCTCATCTAAAAAAAATTATCAATTCTCATCTAAAAAAAATATCAATCCTCATCTAAAAAAAATATCAATCCTCATCTAAAAAAATATCAATCCTCATCTAAAAAAATTATCAATTCTCATCTAAAAAAAATATCAATCCTCATCTAAAAAAGTTATCAATCCTCATCTTATAAATTAGCAATCCTCATCTAAAAAAATTATCAATTCTCATCTAAAAAAATTATCAATCCTCATCTAAAAAAAATATCAATCCTCATCTAAAAAAAATTATCAATCCTCATCTAAAAAAATTATCAATTCTCATCTTAAAAAAAATATCAATCCTCATCTAAAAAAATTATCAATCCTCAACTTAAAAAAAATTATCAATCCTCATCTAAAAAAATTATCAATCCCAATCTAAAAAAAATTATCAATCCTCATCTAAAAAATTATCAATCCTCATCTAAGAAAGTTACAAATCCTCATCTAAAAAAATTATCAATCCTCATCTAAAAAATTATCAATCCCCATCTAAAAAAATTATCAATTCTCATCTAAAAAAATTATCAATCCTCATCTAAAAAATTATCAATCCTCATCTAAAAAAATTATCAATTCTCATCTAAGAAAGTTACAAATCCTCATCTAAAAAAATTATCAATTCTCATCTAAAAAAATTATCAATCCTCATCTAAAAAAATTATCAATTCTCATCTAAAAAAATTATCAATTCTCATCTAAAAAAATTATCAATTCTCATCTAAAAAAATTATCAATTCTCATCTAAAAAAATTATCAATTCTCATCTAAAAAAATTATCAATCCTAATCTAAAAAATTATCAATCCTCATCTACAAATTATCAATCCTCATCTAAAAAAATTATCAATCCTCATCTAAAAAATTATCAATCCTAATCTAAAAAATTATCAATCCTAATCTAAAAAATTATCAATCCTAATCTAAAAAAATTATCAATCCTAATCTAAAAAATTATCAATCCTCATCTAAAAAAATTATCAATCCTCATCTAAAAAATTATCAATCCTCATCTACAAATTATCAATCCTCATCTAAAAAAATTATCAATCCTCATCTAAAAAATTATCACTCCTCATCTAAAAAATTATCAATCCTAATCTAAAAAAATTATCAATCCTAATCTAAAAAAATTATCAATCCTAATCTAAAAAAAATATCAATTCTCATCTAAAAAAATTATCAATTCTCATCTAAAAAAATTATCAATCCTCATCTAAAACAAATTATCAATCCTCATCTAAAAAAAATTATCAATTCTCATCTAAAAAATTATCAATCCTCATCTAAAACAAATTATCAATCCTCATCTAAAAAAAATTATCAATCCACATCTAAAAAAATTATCAATCCTCATCTTAAAAATTATCATTCCTCATCTAAAAAAAATTATCAATTCTCATCTAAAAAAATTATCAATCCTCATCTAAAAAAATTATCAATCCTCATCTTAAAAAAATTATCAATCCTCATCTAAAAAAATTATCACTCCTCATCTAAAAAAATATCACTCCTCATCTAAAAAAGTTACCAATCCTCATCTAAAAAATTATCAATCCTCATCTAAAACAAATTATCAATCCTCATCTAAAAAAAATTATCAATTCTCATCTAAAAAATTATCAATCCTCATCTAAAACAAATTATCAATCCTCATCTAAAAAAAATTATCAATCCTCATCTAAAAAAATTATCAATCCTCATCTTAAAAATTATCATTCCTCATCTAAAAAAAATATCAATCCTCATCTTAAAAAAATTATCAATCCTCATCTAAAAATATTATCAATCCTCATCTAAAAAAAATATCACTCCTCATCTAAAAAAAATTATCAATTCTCATCTAAAAAAAATTATCAATCCTCATCTAAAAAAATTATCAATTCTCATCTAAAAAAAATATCAATCCTCATCTAAAAAAAATATCAATCCTCATCTAAAAAAATATCAATCCTCATCTAAAAAAATTATCAATTCTCATCTAAAAAAAATATCAATCCTCATCTAAAAAAGTTATCAATCCTCATCTTATAAATTAGCAATCCTCATCTAAAAAAATTATCAATTCTCATCTAAAAAAATTATCAATCCTCATCTAAAAAAAATATCAATCCTCATCTAAAAAAAATTATCAATCCTCATCTAAAAAAAATTATCAATCCTCATCTAAAAAAATTATCAATTCTCATCTTAAAAAAAATATCAATCCTCATCTAAAAAAATTATCAATCCTCAACTTAAAAAAAATTATCAATCCTCATCTAAAAAAATTATCAATCCCAATCTAAAAAAAATTATCAATCCTCATCTAAAAAATTATCAATCCTCATCTAAGAAAGTTACAAATCCTCATCTAAAAAAATTATCAATCCTTATCTAAAAAATTATCAATCCCCATCTAAAAAAATTATCAATTCTCATCTAAAAAAATTATCAATCCTCATCTAAAAAATTATCAATCCTCATCTAAAAAAATTATCAATCCTCATCTAAGAAAGTTACAAATCCTCATCTAAAAAAATTATCAATCTTCATCTAAAAAAATTATCAATTCTTATCTAAAAAATTTATCAATTCTCATCTAAAAAAATTATCAATTCTCATCTAAAAAAATTATCAATCCTCATCTAAAAAAATTATCAATTCTCATCTAAAAAAATTATCAATTCTCATCTAAAAAAATTATCAATTCTCATCTAAAAAAATTATCAATTCTCATCTAAAAAAATTATCAATCCTAATCTAAAAAATTATCAATCCTCATCTACAAATTATCAATCCTCATCTAAAAAAATTATCAATCCTCATCTAAAAAATTATCAATCCTAATCTAAAAAATTATCAATCCTAATCTAAAAAATTATCAATCCTAATCTAAAAAAATTATCAATCCTAATCTAAAAAATTATCAATCCTCATCTAAAAAAATTATCAATCCTCATCTAAAAAATTATCAATCCTCATCTACAAATTATCAATCCTCATCTAAAAAAATTATCAATCCTCATCTAAAAAATTATCACTCCTCATCTAAAAAATTATCAATCCTAATCTAAAAAAATTATCAATCCTAATCTAAAAAAATTATCAATCCTAATCTAAAAAAAATATCAATTCTCATCTAAAAAAATTATCAATTCTCATCTAAAAAAATTATCAATCCTCATCTAAAAAAATTATCAATCCTCATCTAAAAAAATTATCAATCCTCATCTAAAAAAATTATCAATCCTCATCTAAAAAAATTATCAATTCTCATCTAAAAAAATATCAATTCTCATCTAAAAAAATTATCACTCCTCATCTAAAAAAATTATCAATTCTCATCTAAAAAAATTATCAATCCTCATCTAAAAAAATTATCAATTCTCATCTAAAAAAATTCCAAAACATAAATTATTTTTTATTTGTATTTTTTTCACCAAATTTCATTTGTTTTTGTTTTTTTAAAAATTTATTTTTAGTTGGAAAAATGTTTTTATATAAAGAAACCGTATTTGGGGGAGTTGATAGGAGGTCTGCCGGAATAATGTCGTCTTTTATGGGGGGGGGGGGGATATCATTGTTTTCTTGTTAGTCATTTTACTCACATTTGTTTGGATTATTCAACAAAGCATGACAATAACAATAACACACAACCCTTGCTGATTGGTGGACAAGAATATTGGGTTAGGGTTAGGGTTAGGGTTAGGGTGTATCAATGAAATGACCATGACTTTAGTTACCCTCCTTCGATATTCTTTGAAGCAAGAAATGTAACTACTCATCCAATGAGGGGGAAGGGAAACTCTACCACCAATCTCTACACCTAACCCTTCTTCTAACTCCCTTCCTCAATTCACTATTGATTCACGGGTCCTCTTTCACTTTATCGGGTTCAACTCGGTGCAAAGTCTACACTGGTCTTTGTTCAACTTGAAAAGCAGGTCCAAACATCAGAACACGACCTCCACCTTTTGACTTTTAACATTTATAAAACACTGAGACATTTCATACAAAAATGTCACTTTCAAAACGAAGTCTCACAAGAATCAAGGTTTATTTTCTTTGAATCAATTTTGTTTTTGGTTGTTTTTTTTATTTTTGTAATTATTTTATGAAAAAAAAAAAATGGAATCCTAACATTTAAAAGCAAGCCGCGCATGCGTGGTCCCCCTCTGTATATGACTCGATGTGGCCAGTATAAAATGCAATAAATTTGTGCAATTTGGGGCATTTTTGACCCTCTTTGACCCCCTGGGGGCGAGAATCAGAATTTTTCTGAGGTCAAGGATGCTCATTTTATATCCACAACAATTGCCTCTACATTTTGGCCAAGTTTCAGAAAAATTGAATGGATGGATCAAACGTTATGGGAGAAAAGGGTCATTTTTTGCCATTTTGGAGGCTTTTGACCCCCTGGGGGCGCGAACCACATTTTTTCCAAATCAGCGATACTTATTTTCTATTAGGAACAATTGCCTCCACATTTTGGCCAAGTTTCAGAGAAATTGAATGGATGGATGAAAAGTTATGGGGCAAAAAATGTCATTTTTTCGGGGCCTTTAGACCCCCTGGGGGGCTAACCAGATATTTTTTTCAAAAATCGGAGAATGTCACTTTCTAACCTGACCAAAGTTACAACTTCATGCAAAATTTCAGAGAAATTCAATGGATGGTTGCGGAGAAAAATCCGGACGGACGGAGGACGGACAGACGGATGGACGGACGGACAGACGGACATGCCTCAAAACATAAGTCCCCCGATTTATAAAATCGGGGGACCAATTAGACTTCATAAAATAACCTTTTCAATTTTTCTCCCACAGATAATTTTTGAGTAACAGGAGCATTATCCTACCCTATTTACGACTCGGCCTTCCTTATAACAAAAACAGATGTTGATCTTTCGACTATTTTGGCGCACGTATCGTAAAGATAGACACGCTTTTGTCTCTTTGTTCTCACTTTTCTTTTCCGCCGACTAATAAAGTGTCATCGAGGTGTTACTATCAGCAGCTGGCACAGCTGTATAAAAGGGATGAATTTTTTCCACTTTGGGGTCTACCTCACCATTGTTTATAGGCAACCGAGCGGCTGCAGTAGTAATAGCAGCAGCAGCAGCAGCAGCACGCATCCTCTAGCAATTTATTTATCTACCTCCCACAAGGTAAGATGTTACACAAGGTCGGAAAGTGGGATTTGAAAAGCCAGCGCCCGAGAATTTGAGCACTCTTACCTACAAAAAATGCCTGGGCAGCCCCGTCGGCATTCCCTGGTAGGGGCGCCTCAGGCAGTAAGCAATAAACTTATTCCTCCCCAAAGAGGGGAGGCAAAGTCTGGGACGGTGGACCTCATAGAACTGCACAGGACAAACCCATAGACCGGCGTAAATCAAGCCCCGAAGGCCAAGACGATACCGGTCTATAGAGTGCCGTATCCATCGGAACAGATACTACACTTTGATCTTAGCCAAAAGGCCCAGAGGAATAGTGATGATTATTATTACTCCGGTCGCATATTTTTACTAGTTGTTTTATTTAATTGCTCTCTCTCTCTCTCTCTCTTTTGAAATAGAACTTTCTGTGCATTCAAATAATCAGAGGGCGGTAACCAAATGTTGGAATGGCCGCCGGCTGTTCCATCATATTCCATTACAATCTAATTTAATTACGTAACTCAATTATATAGATTAAAAAAACAAAACAATGTCTTTAATTAATTTTATTTATGATTTTTATTTAGATTATTATTATTGAGGAAAATATTTTAAATACATTTGGAAATCTAAAAAAACAATCATGAGTGTATATTTGCGAATATCAATTTATTAGGAGCTTTAAAACAAATTAATTATGTAAATTTGAAAGACACGTGATGTCTGGGGAAGTTTTGGAATGTGTATATATAGGAGCTGATAAGTAGATATCATGAGTGTATATTTGTGGATATTAATTTATTAGGAGCTTTAAAACAAATTAATTATGTACATTTGAAAGGCACGTGATGTCTGGGGAAGTTTTAGAATGGTATATATAGGAGTAGATATAAAAATAAAGCGATCAAAACTAATAATATAGTTTCGGCTTCAAGTAGATATAAAAATAAAGCGATCAAAACTAAGAATATAGTTTCGGCTTCAAGTAGATATAAAAATAAAGCGATCAAAACTAAGAATATAGTTTCGGCTTCAAGTAGATATAAAAATAAAGCGATCAAAACTAAGAATATAGTTTCGGTTTCAAGTAGATATAAAAAGAGAGCGATCAAAACTAATAATATAGCGGATATCGGTGTCCAATCTTCATGGTAGTCGGAGACGCGAAACAAGTTCTAATTCTTATGCAATTTCACCTTTAAATCTGATTTGTTTCGCTTGTGTATCTTGGGACTTTATGAAAGGTCAATCTGATTGATTTTTTTTGTTCCTACTTGAACTAATCTGGTACAAGGCCAGCATCTCTGGGCGCTCTCCTCTATCCATTGCATGACATAATTGCATTGTGTTCATTCAATCGTTCATAACATTTTCTCCTAATATACAATCATTTTAATTTTTAGAGATAAAATTATGTTCAATTAAAATTATGGTCAATTAAAATTATATTCAATTAAAATTATGGTCAATTAAAATTATATTCAATTAAAATTATGGTCAATTAAAATTATGTTCAATTAAAATTATGGTCAATTAAAATTATGTTCAATTAAAATTATGTTCAATTAAAATTATGGTCAATTAAAATTCTGGTCAATTAAAATTATGTTCAATTAAAACTATGTTCAATTAAAATTATATTCAATTCAAATTATGTTCAATTAAAATTATGTTCAATTAAAATTATGTTCAATTAAAATTCTGGTCTGTCTGCATAGAAACTTTAAGGACAAAAAAAACAAAAAATAACGAAGGAAAATTTTTGTGGTTTTTAGAGGGATTTTCGGAATAGTTTTCTCATTTTGTTATTTGTTGAGACAAGTTTTCGTCCTTTTGCTCTTCAGCCTTTTTCATGTGCATTGTGTTGAAGTTAGGAACTATCACTGTATTTTGAACGCAACCATTTATTGGAGCCGTGGGCGTACATTGTTCACATTCCATTCAAAGGCACTCGAAGAAGGGTGGAGAACAAAATGGCCGACATGTTGTGATAGCAATCCAGAAAAACCAGTCTGAAGAAAATATGTTTTACATGACATTTCCAGGTGGGGAAAATCAGCAGAACAGGTGTGACATTTTCAATTTAGCAAGATCATTAAGTTTAGTACATCACACAAACAATGGGTTAGGGTTAGGGTCAGGGTTAGCCGTGCTTCAGCTACACCAACGTTAACATGAACTATATCACTCTTCAATGTCCGCAAACTCATTATGAAGTAACTGCGTATTAACCCTAACCACGTATTAACCTTATCCGTGTATTAACCCTAACCGCATATTAAACCTAACCCTAACTGCGTATATTAACCCTAACCGCATATTAAACCTAACCTTAACCCTAAACGCATATTAAACCTAACCCTAACTGCGTATCAACCCTAACCGTGTATTAACCCTAACCTTAACTGTGTATTAACCCTAACCATAACCGCATATTAACCCTATCCGTGTATTAACCATAACCGCATATTAACCCTAACCCTAACTGCGTATTAACCCTAACCCTAACCATAACCGCGTATATTAATCCTAACCGCATCTGAAACCTAACCTTAACCCTAACCGCATATTAAACCTAACCTTAACCGCATCTTAACCCTAACGGGCAAAACATGATTAAAGTGAATCATGAAAAACAGGCAAATCGAAGAAAATTAAAAGAAAGACGATCGTGGCCATTATGTCAATATGCCCACGAGGATAATTTTATTTAATACAGAAGAACACTATCATAAATGATTAATTGAACTAAATTTGGTTTTCCATCCATAGACGAATTGAAATTGGAGGTTCATACCTTTGCAATCAGTATCGGTATGATAGATCAGACCCCAATAGATTTTAACTTGGCTCATCTCATTTCATCGGAGGTGATGCTATTCATCAAGCCAATCGCATTCTGCTGTGACAAGTTGAAATTTTAACAAGCCGCGCATGCGTGGTCTCCCTCTGTATGTGACTCGATTTGGCGAGTGTAAAATGCAATAAATTTGGGCAATTTGGGGCATTTTTGACCCCATGGGGGCGCGAACAAGAATTTTTCTGAGGTCAAGGATGCTCATTTTATATCCAGAACAATTGCCTCTACATTTTGGCAAAGTTTCAGAGAAATTGAATGGATGGATCAAATGTTATGGGTGAAAAGGGTCATTTTTTGCCATTTTGGGGGCTTTTGACCCCCTGGGGGTGCAAACCAGATTTTTTCCAAGGTCAGCGATACATGTTTTCTATTAGGAACAATTGCCTCCATATTTTGGCTAAGTTTCAGAGAAATTGAATGGATGGATCAAATGTTATGGGTGATAGGGTAATTTTTTGCCATTTCGGGGCCTTTTGACCCCCTGGGGGGCTAACCAGATTTTTTTTTTAAATCGGAGAATGTCACTTTCTAACCTGACCACAGTTACAACTTCATGCACAATTTCAGAGAAATTCAATGGATGGTTGCGGAGAAAAATCCGGACGGACGGACGGAAATGCCTCAAAACATAGGTCCCTCTATTTTATAAATCGGGGGACCAATTATATTACATGGATGCTAATATTCGCCTGCCAAATTTTAAGCTAAAACCTTGTGTTAAACTGAAAAAAAAAAAAAAACAAGTGTAAAGGTATATGCGAGGGAGAGGGAGGGTTTGATTTAGGGCATGTTTATTACAGAATTCAATGAAAATGGTCGAATTATTTGTTTACAAGATAAACTTCATATAAATTTCTGTGCATATGAACAATCATTACATCAACATGTACCCCATTTAAAAGCCACTATTGGTCAACTATCAATTTCCATGGAGAACATGCTTTGTCATATGGCAAAGATGACGAGAGAAACATATATATATATATATATATATATATATCAAGGGAGGTGCGAGAGTGCTCTATCCCTTAATAGACTTCAAAAATTGCCTATGCTGGAAATCTCATTTCTTTGATCAATCATAACTCAAAAACCAATGAACCAAATTAGTTAAAACTTTGCACAAAAATTTTTTTTGATAGGTTCTATAAGTGTGTAGAATTTCAGCATCATTAGTCAAGGCAACCCAGAGATCCAGAAAGTTCAATCATGAAATCATGTTATCTGTGTGTACGTACGTATGTGCCACCCTGTATCTCATCAACTATTTGATGGATTCAGCTGATTTTTGGCAGAGATAGAGGTTCTAGGGTCTAGTTGATGGCATTTTAATTTCAGTTTACCATATACCTTAGTTTTCCAGAAAATTAAAAAAAAACTAAAAATTGACCATTGTATATAGGCATAGCCTTTACAAAAGTAGTGACATTCCATGATAAATGCCAGTATACTGAAATCATATGCCCTTAATAGGGTTAAGATGAAAATTCATATACACTAAATGTACAAAAGCAAGGAAATTCCCAAATTTTTACACTTTTATTGTCATTATAGGTATGCGAGCACAACAGGGCTATGTATTTTACTGGTAGGAATTTTTCTTCAGCGCACCTCATACACTTCATCCACTCATGCATAAGGATTTATACTGTAGTGATGTGATAATGAAATGGTTTGGTTGATATGTAGTTATACCCTTATATGGAATATATATATATATATATATATATATATATATATAGGATGATTGCCACTTCTTTACAGAAGAAGGCCATCCCTACAAGATTGCAATGCCCGGTTGTGGGTAGATGGCTCAGCAGGTCTGACTAATTTTTACAAGTCTTGCTGCAGATATGACATACAAGGCGTTTTTTTTTTGTTTTTTCTCCCACACCCAGCCAATGAATTTTGTACACCCACTTTTTTGTAAATAAAAAACGTCATAAGAAATTGGGGTTAATATTAGGTAGCCTGCCCAAAGAGTGAATGAGGTATTTTGGTGACTGGAACTAATTTAGAGAATAGACCAAGAGAATGACACACGACCCCCACACACCCAACCCAACTCTGGCCTTGTGCCACATCTTCTGTAATTTTCCATTTTTTACTTCAAAGAAATGTATCATCCAAAAGATAAATAAACTTGGCCTTTTGGCTAAGATCAAAGTGTAGTATCTGTTCCGATGGATACTGCACCCCATACTGGTGTTGTCTTGGCCTTCGGGTCTTGATTTACGCCAGTCAATGGGTCTGTCCTGTGCAGTTCTGGGAGGTCCACCTTCCCAGGCTTTGCCTCCCCTCTTGGTGGAGGAGTAAGTTTATTGCTTACTGTCTGAGGCGCCCCTACCGGGGAATGCCGACGGGGCTGCCCAGGCAATTTTTAAACCCCACTTTCCCGACCCGACCTTGCGTCACATCTTACTTGTGGGAGTAAGATAAAAACTGGCCTTGTGCCTAACTCCTGGAGAGGAGTAAATCAATACAAGGCTACTGGTTTCCGTTTGTACATAGCTATATTAAATTCCTGTTTGATACTTGTTATTAGGCTCCTACCATGGGATTTCATGTGACTCAGAAGACCAGCCCTTGACAGCCCTTGACAACCTTGACTCACTGAACGTAAGAACGAGCAAATAAATAAATTAAATTAAATTTTTTAAATTATAAAATATACATAACAGTAGGGGTGGGCCAAAACGCACTCATGTACAGTTGGGAGGTTTTCAAGCAAAGTGAAATCCCAATCATCGTACAGGTACTTTGTTCCACTCATCCTATCTTCTCAACTAAACTGAACTGAACTGAAAACAAAAGAAAATAATTGTTATTAAACTGCTTGAATATAATACAATGCAATGGTTTCAACTATCTACCCCCATTCATAATCATTGTAGAGGCTTGGGAACCAATTAGGTTGCTTAACGGAGGATTTTGGCTAATTTGGGCTATTTTTCACTAGTTTTTGGCTATTTTACATTCATGAAAACCCTTTCACAGCCTGAAAATGGTCATAAATTAAAGTACTATATCAGATTTAACCATCTATATCCATCCTTTTGAGGATGTTTTAGGACTTGCAATGTCGCATGAAACCACTTTTTCACCGAAAATGATGTATTTTCAGTCCCGTGGAGCCCTAACGGCTATTTTTGGCCTGCACCTTCTGAATTTTGCAAAATTTTCAAAATGTTTGATTGTTTAGTGTTATTTATGTATAAATGAACACAAAAAATACTACTCGCATGAATCTGAAATTTTCACCCATTACGTCCCACCCCTTCTGAATTTTGCAAAATTTTCAAAATGTTTGATTGTTTAGTGTTATTTATGTATAAATGAACACAAAAAATACTACTCGCATGAATCTGAAATTTTCACTCATTACGTCCCACCCCTAATAACAGAAACAATTTTTTTTAAATAAAAGAACTTTTAATATTAATAATGACACTAAAATGAAAGACAAGAAAAATATTTGAAACAAATTTTTAAAATTTAAATTCATCTCATTTTCTGTTGAACTATTCCGAACGGCTTTTCTTGCAGCTTGAAATAAAGTTGAACACACATCTGAGGAGGGGAATTTTTCCCCAGAAATATTATGTTATAGAGAACTTCCATCGAACCGCACTGATGACAATTAAGATCCTAATGCACAAAAGATTTTTCTAATTACATTAATAAATTATCCATTGCACCTTTGCATTGTATTGTCTTTTATATTATATACCTTCTACATTATATATTTATATATACACACGCACATTAGTAGAATACCCGTCCCAAGATGGGTATAAGCAATAAACATAGCATTAGTTTTAAATTTTAATGTTTTTTTTTTCCTTGGGGGATTACGATTAGGGTTCGGTGGCATCTTCCTAAATCGTAAAGTTACAACAAAATAAATAATGTGCCCAAGTTACTCACCCTGTTGCCTAGAATACATATTCCATAATTCATAATGATACGTTCAATAGTTTAGGATTTTACCAAGCACATAAATACTATTGACACTCACATGCAGCGAACCGTTAAAAATTTATTACTTAATATAACTCAAAGTTTGATGTAGAGCAATTCTTTTTTTCTATTAAATTTTTTTGTATTTAATTTATTTAATTTTTTTGTATTTAATTAATTTATTTTTTTTGTATTTAATTTATTTTAAGTTTTTTGTATTTAATTTATTTTAAATTTTTTTGTATTTAATGTATTTAATTTATTTAAAGTTTTTTTGTATTTAATTTATTTTAAATCTTTTTGTATTTAATTTATTTTAAATTTCTTTGTATTTAATTTATTTAATTTCTTTGTATTTATTAAATTTCTTTGTATTTAATTTATTGATTTTTTTTGTATTTAATTTATTTTAAATCTTTTTGTATTTAATTTATTTTAAATTTTTTTGTATTTAATTTATTTTAAATTTCTTTGTATTTAATTTATTTAATTTCTTTGTATTTATTAAATTTCTTTGTATTTAATTTATTTAATTTTTTTTTGTTAATTTATTTAATTTTTTTGTATTTAATTTATTTTAAGTTTTTTTGTATTTAATTTATTCTAAGTTTTTTTGTATTTAATTTATTTAATTTTTTTGAAGGAAAGAGTGCATCCTCTAAATGGTAAAATTTAAAGAATAAAATAATATTTTAATGAAAATTTCAATGCAAATTTCAATGACAATTTTAATGAAAATTTCAATGAAAATTTCAATGGCGTTTTTAGTTTTCTTGAAAAATGTAACTCTTATGAAAACTTGTTTGTAAACATATCGATTGTTTGTTTGTAAACATATCAATTGTTTGTTTGTAAACATATGGATTTTGTTTGTAAACATATTGATTGTTTGTAAACGTATCGATTTTGTTTGTAAACATATCGATTGTTTGTTAACATATCGCTTTTGTTTGCTAGCATATCGATTTTGTTTGCTAGCATATCGATTTTGTTTATTAGCATATCGATTTTGTTTGTTAGCATATCGATTTTGTTTGTTAGCATATCGATTTTGTTTGTTAGCATGTCGATTTTGTTTGTTAGCATGTCGATTTTGTTTGTTAGCATGTCGATTTTGTTTGTTAGCATATCGATTTTTTTTGTTAGCATATCGATTTTGTTTGTTAGCATATCGATTTTTTTTGTTAGCATATCGATTTTGTTTGTTAGCATATCGATTTTGTTTGCTAGCATATCGATTTTGTTTGTTAGCATATCGATTTTGTTTGTTAGCATATCGATTTTGTTCGTTAGCATATCGATTTTGTTTGTTAGCATATCGATTTTGTTCGTTAGCATATCGATTTTGTTTTCTTAGAATATCGATTTTTCTAACAAAAAGCATTGATTTTGATGACGATAGAATATATAGATCTATATTTTATAGGTTTCATTTTTCTTCCAATAAATTTTTTATGAATTAACATTTGTTTTGAGCGTTTTGAATTATTAGTTATATCAACTAAATTATTATTATATCAAATAAATTATTATTATATCAACTAAACGCCTAATTACGCTTTCATAGGAGCAAGTTTTAAAAATCAACTTGGATTTTAAGTTTGTCTTAGAATTACAAGATTAGTTTGTACAAAGTTAAAATATCAACAAAAATATTCCGGTACTTATATCGATCTTGACCCAGTTTTCGCGAGTTTCTTGTCAGAAGCGTTCGGCTATCCTACACAAACGCTCGAGAGATGATGAGCCGATTTGTTACAGACGACAATTTTGATACGGTGCTGTGTCCTATGATTTCAATGTTTTGCTTGTTTCGTTTTTTTGTTGTTAGGGTTAGGGTTTAGGGTTAGGGTTAGGGTTTAGGGTTAGGGTTAAAAATATTTATTTGCCAACAGTAATTTCGCTCTTTTTGCTTGTTTTATTTGTTTTATTGTTCAAAAAAATTCTTGCAACTATAACTAAAAATTATAGGACGCAGCAACGTATCAAAATAAAAAAATATTTATTTGATAACAGTAACTTTGCTATGTTTTGTTTGTTTTGTTTTTTTTGTTGTTTCTTTTAGAAAATTTCTTGAAAATATAACTTAAAATCATAGGACGTAGCACCATATCAAAATTGTCGTCTGGTACAAATCTCTCGAGCGTTTGCGTAGCACAGCCGAACGCTTCCGACCAGAAACTCGCAAAAACTGGGTCAAGATCGATATAAGTACCAAAATTCCAATATTTTTATTAATAATTTTCTTTTATCCTGTATGATTACAAGTTTTACTCGAAAGAATTAAAAAACTGAACCTGTTGACCTCTAACATAACTGATAGTTAAGAGTCTGAATGTAAAAAAAAGGCTAATAACATTCAATAGAAAACTGTTTATAAGAGTTATTTTATGGATTAGCCATAAAACAAGAACAGCTTTTATCACGTGATGATAAAAAGAGAAAAATAAAATCAAACAAAAAGAAAAAAATGGAGAAATAAATCTGATGAAAGAGAGACCCCAAGTTGGGAGCAATAAACTGCCTTCAAATTGGACTCTGCCAATTAATCAATTATTGTTATTTTCTACTAAGAGTTATGTCCTCTTCAATCATTGATAGTTTGTAGAAGATGGTTTGTCACCGTAGGTGGCGTTGTTATTAATCTTTTCATTACAATGGAGGCATTCATTTGCATATGAATTGGTAGTGTTTTGTTGTTAGCCAATCGTAATCCATCTGTGAAGGTTACAGATTGATTATAATTGGTCCTCCGATTTATAAAATCGGGGGACTTATGTTTTGAGTCATGTCCGCCCGTCCGTCCGGATTTTTATCCACAACCATCCATTGAATTTCTCTGAAATTTTGCATGAAGTTGTAACTTTGGTCAGGTTAGAAAGTGACATTCTCCGATATTTAAAAAATAATCTGGTTAGCCCCACAGGGGGTCAAAAGGCCCCGAAATGGCAAAAAAAGGCATTTTTTGCCCCATAACTTTTCATCCATCCATTCAATTTCTCTGAAACTTGACCAAAATGTGGAGACAATTGTTCCTAATAGAAAATAAGTCTCACTGACCTTGAAAAAAATCTGGTTCGCGCCCCCAGGTGGTCAAAAGCCTCCAAAATGGCAAAAAATGATCCTTTTCTCCCATAACGTTTGATCCATCCATTCAATTTTTCTGAAACTTGGCCAAAATGTAGAGGCAATTGTTCTGGATATAAAATGAGCATCCTTGACCTCAGAAAAATTCTGGTTCGCGCCCCAGGCGGTCAAAGGGGGAGTCAAAAATGCCCCAAATTGCCCAAATTTATTGCATTTTACACTCGCCACATCGAGTCACATACAGAGGCTTGTTGCTTTTCTGTTTTTCTTTCCTATAAAATAGATTGCTCTTCTTTAAGGTGGTGAACATTGGGC
This sequence comes from Sepiola atlantica, assembly GCA_963556195.1. Classification (NCBI taxonomy): domain Eukaryota; kingdom Metazoa; phylum Mollusca; class Cephalopoda; order Sepiida; family Sepiolidae; genus Sepiola; species Sepiola atlantica. Next base: position 34,843,313 of record OY744555.1, read on the forward strand.
TATCTTATATAAATAGAGATTTTGTCCGTCGGTCGTCACAATTTTTCCATCAATCACAATTTTTTTTTAACGCAATGAACACATTGCAGAATTTGTCTCATTTCGAAACATCGGAGATAATAATATCGGAGATCTTAACTACTTTTAGAAATGGAAAATATTGCATTAATTGTAAATAACACCATGACCGGAAATCGAAACCTTGAAATCTTCAAGCTGGAAACATTACCTTAACAAAATGAGTATAGCTTTGGCTAACGTCATGTTTCAAAACATGAATTCAAACATAAGCGATAATAAAACAAGTAAATGCATGGCTAAACATTATCAATAGTGTTGGAAATTATTTTAATAGTCCAAAACAATTTATTTTGCTTCAACTACATATCGGTGTTAAAAACAATTTAATATTTAATATATATACTAGAATATATACGGCCCATAATTCTAGTTAGATAAAAATAGAGATTGAAAATAGAACTGGGTTAGGGTTAAGGTTAGGGCTACACTTTGCATGTTATTGTCTTAATAATCAAACATACAATCGGATAAACAAGAAGATCAACTTCTTAGAAATTGATCTTCTTGTATCAGGTTGGAAAGAAAGTAATGTCGTATTTTTCACTTCATCACTTTGCAGCCTCCTAAGTTGTACACAGTTCTAGATTGTTTGGTGAATTGGTGTCTTAATATCTTGCTTTGCCTTTCAGATATAGTAATTAGTTGGGAAATATTAAGTTTAACGGTCTCAGCCGTCAAAAAATGGATATTAGTGAGGAGCATCTCAGACATTGCATGCTCTATGAATTTAAAAAAGGAAACTCAGCTTCAGAAGCTACAAGGAATATTGGAACTGTCGATGGGATAAATGTTCTGAATTATCAAAAATGCTAACGATGGTTTGCAAAATTTTATTCTGGAGACTTTAACCTGTCAGATCGGCGACGTTCGGGAAGGCCAAAATCAATTGATAAAGACGCCATTAAAGATGCTGTGGAGGTCAATCCAAAGTTAACCAACAGAGAATTAGCTCAACAATTCAATACAACACATACCACAATTGTGTCATGCCTTCACGAGTTAGGAAAAGTTTCAAAACTTGGACTCTAGGTTCCCCACGATTTGACCGACGCTCAACAAAATTAAAGATTGACTGTTTGCACATCTTTGCTTTTCAGGAATCATCGAGAACCATTTTTGCAAAGAATTGTGACTGGAGATGAAAAATGGGTTCCTTACAAGAATACCTAATGCAAAAGACAATAGTTAGACCGAAACCGAAGTCCACAGCCTGTTCTAAAACAAGGACTACACCCAAAGAAGGTTATGCTCTCTTTATGGTGGGACATGAGAGGACTGATTCATTATGAGTTACTAGAGCCTAATAAAACAATTACAGCAGTAAAATATTGTTCGCAGTTGGATGATCTAAGAATTGCTCTATCAAAAAAACGACCAGCATTACTCAATAGGAAGGGTGTAGTGCTTCAGCATGATAACATAAGCCCTCACACAGGAAAACTCACTCAGGAAAAGGTCATGAGTTTCAATTGCGAAGTTTTGCCTCATCCGCCTTATTCATCTTACATTGCTCCATCCAACTACCATCTTTTTCCGGTCGTTGCAGCATCACTTAAACAATAAAATTTATGAAAATGACGACCAACTAAAAAATGACCTAAATTTGTTTTTCTCTAAAAGAATCAGATAAATTTTTTGAAGAAGGCATCAAGAAGCTAGTTGATCGTTGGACAGAAGTCATAGAAAATGAGGGAAATTATCGTAAATATTTAAAATGCCCTAATTTGAATGTTTCAGGTGAAATTAATGTGTTGGACAAAAACGACATTACTTTCTTTCCAACCTGATACAAAAGGAGAAATTGTAATCCACTGACAACTTTTGGCGATATTGTACAGACAAACAAAAAAACAAACAAACAAACAGAGACAGACGTCAACGAATCCATAAGGTCTGCCCAACTTGTTTTGGGTCGATGTAATACAGATCCATGAGATGCACATACAATACAGCTGCATTACATGCGATTATGTGATATACAATTTAATTTAGTGCGATATCCACCGAGCAAGGACCCGTGGCGCAGTGGATATAGTACTAAGTTAAATTCATTACTAAGTGATAGTCATCTGAAGGTTGAAGGTTCAATCCTCGGTGCGGGCGATACAAAGAATTGCGAATTACTAAAGACTTCTCTCAGTCATGACTGACGGAACAAGAGCATGCTACCCCCGTGGATTAAATAAAGGGTTCCGTTCGAAATTTCGTCCAGGTTTCCGAGTTTTAGATGAAGATTGATAATTTGTATAATTTTGGTTATTTGGACTACATTTCTCATCTTTAGTTTTATCATCACAACGTTTCGGCCGCTGTAACCTCCGACCTTCTTCAGGTGTATCTCTTTGAACTCGGGAATATTTCTGTCGAACTCGGGAACCTGGACGAAATTTCGAACGAAACCCTTTATTTAATCCACAGGGGTAGAAATTCAGTCCAGATTTCCGAGTTCGACAGAAATGTTCCCGAGTTCGAAGAGATACACCTGAAAGAAGGCCGGAGGTTACAGCGGCCGAAACGTTGTGATGATAACACTCAAGATGAGAAATGTAGTCCGAATAACCAACATTATGCAAATTATGTGATATCCAATTATTCAGAGTGAGATAATGTCTCAGATTAGAAGTGACAGGAATAAAGACGAAAACAACAAATGTATCGAATTTCGATGTGAACGATGCAAAGTTTACATCAAAATTCTCTTCAGATTCCAGAAAATGCTAGAATTACTTTATTTATTCCGCTTATGTCACAACTTGTTTACGAATCAGCCATTTATTTATGATGGCGAATTTCAATATTAAAAAACTCTTAGCATCTTTGTGCGTTTCTATAACAACTAATTATTGCAAATGTTTTGTTCTTTAATTTAAAATTTTATTGATTTTTGATTTTTTGATTTTTTTATGGAGGTCGCTCCAGACAGGGCATGAAGCAACCTGATGTAAGCAGCTAAAAAGAAAAAAAAAAAAAAAAAAAATACTTCTAGGTAAAAAATTAGCCAAGTGTTAGATGGATAGATTCCGACCAAGAAAACAGCAATTCTTCCCCCTTTTGTCAGAAACATCGCACATGGAATGTGAGGACTAAAGGACAAAATAAGGGAAGCGAGAGTTACGAGGCTGCCGAAAGTAAACCCAAGTTAGTCACTTTCTACTCTCTTTGATACTGCTGCTATTACTATTTGGCCTCATTTGGTATTGAACTACAACAACACAAAACGCTATTTTTACGTCCGAGTGTTTCTTGCAGCTAATTTTGCTTTGATCACCTAAACGTTAAATGGTTGATATGCCGTAAAAAAACCCACCCCAAATCAAACCTAAACGTTAAATGGTTGATATGCCGTAAGAAAAAACAAAACAAAAAAAATCAAACCTAAACGTTAAATAGTTAATATGCCGTAAAAAAACCCACCCCAAATCAAACTTAAACGTTAAATGGTTGATATGCCGTAAGAAAAAACAAAACAAAAAAAATCAAACCTAAACGTTAAATAGTTAATATGCCGTAAAAAAACCCACCCCAAATCAAACCTAAACGTTAAATGGTTGATATGCCGTAAGAAAAAACAAAACAAAAAAAATCAAACCTAAACGTTAAATAGTTAATATGCCGTAAAAAAACCCACCCCAAATCAAACTTAAACGTTAAATGGTTGATATGCCGTAAAAAACAAACAAAAAAAAACAAATCAAACCTAACCGTTAAATGGTTGATATGCCGTAAAAACAAACAAAAAAAAAACAAATCAAACCTAAACGTTAAATGGTTGATATGCCATAAAGAAAAAAAAACAAATACAACCTAAACGTTAAATGGTTGATATGCCGTAAAAAAAACCCACCCCAAATCAAACTTAAACGTTAAATGGTTGATATGCCGTAAAAAACAAACAAAAAAAAACAAATCAAACCTAACCGTTAAATGGTTGATATGCCGTAAAAAAAAACAAAACAAAACAAAAAAATAAAACCTAAACGTTAAATGGTTGATATGCCGTAAAAAAACCCACCCAAATCAAACCTAAACGTTAAATGGTTGATATGCCGTAAAAAAAACCCACCCCAAATCAAACCTAAACGTTAAATGGTTGATATGCCGTAAAAAACAAAAAAAAACAAATCAAACCTAACCGTTCAATGATTGATATGCCGTAAAGAAAAACTCCAAATCAAACCTAAACGTTAAATGGTTGATATGCCGTAAAGAAAAACTCCAAATCAAACCTAAACGTTAAATGATTGATATGCCGTAAAGAAAAACTCCAAATCAAACCTAAACGTTAAATGGTTGATATGCTGTAAAAAAACAAAAAAAAAAATCAAACCTAAACGTTAAATGGTTGATATGCCGTAAAAAACCAAAAAAAAAAACCCAAATCAAACGTAAGCGTTAAAATAGTCAGCATTTTGTGCAATCGTATTTTAATAGTGTCCCTATTTACTTGTCTCCTCCCAACGAAAGGAAAGTTAGACACTCTCTAAAATGGGGCACTCTGAATTGGGACAAAAATTTAAATTGTCTCAGTCTAGAAGGATTTCCTCACTGACCGAGAACAGATGAAGTTAAGTATGAGAACAGATGAAGTGTAGTATGAGAACAGATACTACACTTTGATATTGGCCAATAGACAAAAATGGTGACACCAGTTATAAATAAAATTTTAAATAAAAAAAACAAAAATGGATCGTTATGGAAATCCACGGAGATCCTAAGAAGAGTGTCTGACTATCGAAGTATTCTATTCACATCTTCTCCAGGAAGTTAGACACAAGGTCAGGTGAGGCTTTGAAAAGCCAGCAGACTAGGAGAAGCACACACGGGCCCACAAAACATGCCTGAGCAACCCTGTTGGCATTTCCCAGTAAGAGCACCTCAGGCTATTAGCAATAAATTAAGCCGTTCTCAAAGAGAGAAGAATAAAATCTGGAAGGATGGACTTCCTAGGACTAACCCAGAAGCATAGGCCGATAGCAACAAAACCACTGTCGGTCTGATTGGCGATGACGTATCCTGAACTGGTATGAACCCTAACCCCACTCAAAAAAGTTGGCTTATTTGAAAGACTAACAAACTTTTGTTCATTGCAAAAACATCGAAAAGTTATTCGCAAATTCGAATAAGATAAAACATTTCTTAAGTGACTTGAGACATTTAATATTAATAAGTACCCAACGTAGTCAAAACAAGTCTTGGTTCTTTCACTGAAAACAAGGGAGGCACGAGAGCGCTCTATCCCTTAATAGACTTTAAGAATGGCCTATGCTGGAAATCTCATTTCTTTGATCAATCATAACTCAAAAACCAATAAACCAAATTAGTTAAAACTTTGCACAAAATTTTTATTTGATAGGTTCTATAAGTGTGTAGAATTTCAGCATCATTAGTCAAGGCAACCCAGAGATCCAGAAAGGTCAATCATGAAATCATGTTATCCATGTGTATGTACGTATGTGCCACCCTGTATCTCATCAACTATTTGATGGATTCAGCTGATTTTTGGCAGAGATAGAGGTTCTAGGGTCTAGTTGATGGCATTTTAATTTTAGTTTACTATATACCTTGATTAGTCAAACTACCAACTATATCAGTTATGAGAAAGCATTGTATTGAGACATAGCCTTTACAAAAGTAGTGACATTCCATGAAAAATGCCAGTATACTGAAATCATATGTCCTTAATAGGGTTAAGATGAACATTCATATACACTAAATGTACGAAAGCAAGGAAATTCCCAAATTTTTACACTTTTATTGTCATTAAGGGTATGACTACATATCAACCAACATTTCATTATCACATCACTACAGTATAAATCTCTATGCATGAGTGGATGAAGTGTGTGAGGTGCGCTGAAGAAAAATTCCTACCAGTAAAATACATAGCCCTGTTGTGCTCGCATACCCTTAATGACAATAAAAGTGTAAAAATTTGGGAATTTCCTTGCTTTTGTACATTTAGTGTATATGAATTTTCATCTTAACCCTATTAAGGGCATATGATTTCAGTATACTGGCATTTTTCATGGAATTCTTATTAGAAACACTGGGAAAACGGTGAGATCTGCTGACTATGCTTTCAACACATGAAGCAAGAATGTTTAAAAACACATGAAGCAAGAATGTTTTAAAACACATGAAGCAAGAATGTTTAAAAACACATGAAGCAAGAATGTTTTAAAACACATGAAGCAAGAATGTTTTAAAACACATGAAGCAAGAATGTTTAAAAACACATGAAGCAAGAATGTTTTAAAACACATGAAGCAAGAATGTTTAAAAACACATGAAGCAAGAATGTTTTAAAACACATGAAGCAAGAATGTTTAAAAACACATGAAGCAAGAATGTTTTAAAACACATGAAGCAAGAATGTTTAAAAACACATGAAGCAAGAATGTTTAAAAACACATGAAGCAAGAATGTTTAAAAACACATGAAGCAAGAATGTTTAAAAACACATGAAGCAAGAATGTTTAAAAACACATGAAGCAAGAATGTTTAAAAACACATGAAGCAAGAATGTTTAAAAACACATGAAGCAAGAATGTTTTAAAACACATGAAGCAAGAATGTTTAAAAACACATGAAGCAAGAATGTTTTAAAACACATGAAGCAAGAATGTTTAAAAACACATGAAGCAAGAATGTTTTAAAACACATGAAGCAAGAATGTTTAAAAACACATGAAGCAAGAATGTTTTAAAACACATGAAGCAAGAATGTTTAAAAACACATGAAGCAAGAATGTTTAAAAACACATGAAGCAAGAATGTTTAAAAACACATGAAGCAAGAATGTTTAAAAAGACTAAAGGGAAAATAAAACAAAAGAAAGCATGAAAGAACGAAAGGGTTGAAGTCAAAAATATTTATTATTTAATATTACGTTATCATAAATCCGTTTAGAGTGTGAAAACGAGTGAATATAGTGACATTCCCTTCAGTTTGAACTTACGATATCTCATTTATTTTTTTGCTTATTTCGATATAATCTGGATGTAAACAAAATTTTATTTTTCCATTTATAAATGTACACTTCTTTCTCTTATCTTTTTAATCATTTTTTTTTCCATTTATAAATGTACACTTCTTTCTCTTATCTTTTTAATCATTTTTTTTTCCATTTATAAATGTACACTTCTTTCTCTTATCTTTTTAATCATTTTTTTTTTTCATGGTATTTCCAATTAGGTTACAATTTTCAGTGACAAAAGCGATACTTTTTTGACGTGATAAAAATGTTGATAATTTTCAAATTTGGTGTGCGCGATATCGTGTATCTCTAGGCACATAAATATAGTTCTATCTTAAAGAAATATGGTTGGCTCAATATAGTAGTTTAAGTTGTCTTTCACACACAAAAATCCAATTTGATAATAGGGCAAAAATTTAGTTAGTATTTGATACACTAAAGTATTTTTTGTGGATCAAAAACTAAATAAATGTTCGCCCAATTATCAAATTGTGTTTCTCTCTGTTTTTACATGGTCTAAATCTGAAGTTTTTATTGATTTATTATTAAACAAAATATATATCTTAATCTCTAATGTGATACGAATCATATTAAGAAGATTCAATGTGTTAGCTGTTGAAATGAATCTAATATGAATTGTCAAAATTGAACTCCGGTGTTATTTCTGCATGTTTTTTTGAAGGAGTGATGGGATTTTGCTGAGGCTGATTTGATCTAATAATTATTGTTTCCATTATAATTATTATTCACCACAAGATGAGATTATATTTGTAAGAATGCTTTACTGGTTTGAAGGGGCATTTTTAGTTATAAACTATGAAAATCTTCAAATTTCCAATGAAATTGAATGGTCATTATTCGGTGGCTAATTTTGCTACTAAAATAAATGTGGTACCATTGGTGATGTTTTGCGAAGATCTATGTGCTAACATTAAAAGAATTTAGATATAAAGAAAAGAAAATAGCTATTAGTCTGCTACTGCATATTAATAGGTATTTATTTATACCTATTCCAAACTAGCATAAATTTTCTATCAGTGTGAGGCCGACTATAGATATCATCTTGTTTGTTTGTTTTGTTTTACGTCATATGAACATTTTCCAGGTTATTTAATGACGAATCAATTGTATTTTTTTTTAAAGTTTTTTTTTTAAAGAAAATAATAAAAATAAAATAAATATATAAACAAATATTTTGAAAAAATTCGTTAAACTTCTTTCTTTTTTTTAAAAACATATCATTTTTCCCGATTAATTTAACACCAAGTCAAGCTTGATTTATATGTCTTTTAGACAATTATATTTTTTTATACAGATCAACAGCTTTCAAAAAGTTCATTATTGTCTCTACTTTATTCTTCTTAAACAGTTCCTTCATTGTACCTGCTCTGTAGAACGTTTCCCTTATAGGGGCCAGATCAATGCATTCAGTAAGAATATGCTTGATTGTGTATGCAGTCTGGCATGCATAGCATATTGCTTGCTATTCGTCTTCAGGTAAGTAGGAATGCGTAATCCTTGTGTGACCTATGCGAAGTCTGGATAACACTACTTCCTCCTTTCGGCTTTTTCGTAAGCTTTTTTTTCCATTCTCCTATTTTAGTTTTGATCGCTAGGAGTTTGTTATGTGTATTGCTACTCCAACGTTGTTGTCTTTGTTGTTGGATATATTTGTTGATCTTCGTTTTAAAATCTGCATAAGGAATCTTAAAAATGGTCTCCTGAGCCATGCCTAAAGCCTCTCATAGCGAGCCACATACTGTCGATATCCTATTATAATATGCAGCCTTCTGACAATATTCTATCATAGACCACTGACAATATTCTATCATAGACCACTGACAATATTCTATCATAGACCACTGACAATATTCTATCATAGACCACTGACAATATTCTATCATAGACCACTGACAATATTCTATCATAGACCACTGACAATATTCTATCATAGACCACTGACAATATTCTATCATAGACCACTGACAATATTCTATCATAGACCACTGACAATATTCTATCATAGACCACTGACAATATTCTATCATAGACCACTGACAATATTCTATCATAGACCACTGACAATATTCTATCATAGACCACTGACAATATTCTATCATAGACCACTAACAAAATTATATATGTGGACTACGACATATGTTTCTAGTTATTGATCAACCATAAACAGAATTAGTGTTTGCAAACTAATTAAAACGATTGAAATACAATTTTATTTCAATGATTGAAATATAATTTTATTTAAATGATTGAAACACAATTTAATTTAAATGATTGAAATACCGTTTTATTTAAATGGTTGAAATACCATTTTATTTAAATGATTGAAATATAATTTTATTTAAATGACTGAAATACAATTTTATTTAAATGATTGAAATATAATTCTATTTAAATGGTTGAAATACAATGCTATTTAAATGGTTGAAATACAATGCTATTTAAATGGTTGAAATACAATTCTATTTAAATGGTTGAAATACAATTTTATTTAAATGATTGAAATACAATTTTATTTAAATGATTGAAATACAATTTTATTTAAATGATTGAAATACAATTTTATTTAAATGACTGAAATACAATTTTATTTAAATGATTGAAATACAATTTTATTTAAATGACTGAAATACAATTTTATTTAAATGATTGAAATACAATTTTATTTAAATGACTGAAATACAATTTTATTTAAATGACTGAAATACAATTTTATTCAAATGATTGAGATCTAATTTTATTTAAATCGTTGAAATATAAATTTATTTAAATGATTGAAATACAATTCTATTTAAATGATTGAAATACAATTTTATTTAAATGACTGAAATACAATTTTATTCAAATGATTGAGATCTAATTTTATTTAAATCGTTGAAATATAAATTTATTTAAATGATTGAAATACAATTCTATTTAAATGACTGAAATACAATTTTATTCAAATGATTGAAACAATTTTATTCAAATGATTGAAACAATTTTATTCAAATGATTGAGATCTAATTTCATTTAAATGATTGAAATACAATTTTATGTAAATGATTGAAATATTATTTTATTTAAACGATTGAAATACAATTTTATTTTAATAACTGAAATACAATTTTATTGAAATTATTGAAATATAATTTTATGTAAATGATTGAAATATAATTTCATTTAAATGATTGAAATATAATTTTATTTAAATGATTGAAATACAATTTTATTTTAATAACTGAAATACAATTTTATTGAAATTATTGAAATATAATTTTATGTAAATGATTGAAATATAATTTCATTTAAATGATTGAAATATTATTTTATTTAAACGATTGAAATACAATTTTATTTTAATAACTGAAATACAATTTTATGTAAATTATTGAAATATAATTTTATGTAAATGATTGAAATATAATTTCATTTAAATGATTGAAATATAATTTCATTTAAATGATTGAAATACAATTTTATTTAAATGATTGAAATACAATTTTATTTAAATGATTGAAATACAATTTTATTTAAATGATTGAAATACAATTCTATTTAAATGGTTGAAATACAATTTTATTTAAATGATTGAAATACAATTTTATTTAAATGATTGAAACACAATTTTATTTAAACGATTGAAATACAATTTTATTTAAACGATTGAAATACAATTTTATTTAAATGATTAAAACACAATTTTATTTAAATGATTGAAATACAATTTTATTTAAATGATTGAAATACACTTTTATTTAAATGATTGAAATACAATTTTATTTAAATGATTGAAACACAATTTTATTTAAACGATTGAAATACAATTTTATGTAAATGATTGAAATATTATTTTATTTAAACGATTGAAAAACCATTTTATTTAAACGATTGAAATATTATTTTATTTAAACGATTGAAATACAATTTTATTTTAATGACTGAAATACAATTTTATTGAAATTATTCAAATATAATTTTATGTAAATGATTGAAATATAATTTCATTTAAATGATTGAAATATACTTTTATGTCAGGTTATCTAGTTTTATAAATTCGTTTTGTGTTGTTTAGTTTGGTCATAGTTTGCAATCAAATTTATTAGATTATTTGGTTAGTACTCATGTTTTCATTTTTGATAGAAAGCATTTAGAGTTTTCATATCTCATAAATATCGTTATGAGCAGAGAATGACTTTAAAAATGAATCGGAAATGATAGCAAACCTCAGGAACAACTAATAAATTAACAGAGAATTTTAATGAAGAAGAAATATTTCTATTGAAAAGAAGCAGCTGGAAATGAATCAAGATAAAATAAATTTTTAAAAATTCATTTTATGTTATTTAGAAAAGGACTCACGGAATGATAACCGGAAATTACTTATACGGAAATTACTTATCATTTTTCCTGCTTAATGTTTGCCGCAAACCCAGACCCAACATTTAAAAAAACTCTAATACAAAACTTATACCATTATTTTATTTTTTGTAAAATTCACGAAAAGTTGTGTTTGTGAAACAACTGCTGTTTGTGCTTAGAAATGAATAAAAACTACTTTATATGAGAATAGATATTTAGATTAGACTGGCTAGTTAAATAATGCATCTCAGAAAAGGGAGCTTTGAAATGAAACCTATGAAACACTTGGGAGGTCGGAATCTGAAAGCGAAAGAAGGTAATCCAAAACCGGACCAAGTCAGAACTGGATTGTTGCGTAACAGCATCCCAAGTGCAATGCACTTAAAAATAGACGACTTTAGTGAATTTAGATGTGATGTTCTTGGAGATCTGCTGAAAGTAGAAGAGTCTTTTTTTGTAGATGGTCTTCATCTTTTTTAACAATCACACGAGAAAGAAGCAATTTATGACACAACTCTAATAAAAAGATTGGTGCTTATTTAGAATAGGCTCCCTGGAAAAAATTATTTTCATGTAAAATCAGTATTTTGTACTTACTCAGCTATGCCTGAGTAAGTACAAAATACTGATTTTACATGAAAATAATTTTTTCCACTCACGGTACGCAAAAGAATTAAAAAATATCAAGTAGAACTTTAATTAGAACGATTTTTCCATTTCCATAAGGGCGATGTACAACGTCTATTCGCCGACATTTTGGGTGTGAGCGATCGATGGAATAGCCAAGGGCAATAACTCTGTTGTTATTGTTATAATTTAAAAAAGAAAGAAACACATATGCAATAATAATAAAATATATACTTATTAATTAAAAAAAATGAAAATTAAATAATTATTTTTTATTTCTTCACCGGGGTACTTTCCACGATATAATTTTATAGATTAATAAAATGTAGGTATATGTATATGTATATATACATAATTTTATGTTTATATATATATGTATATATACATAATTATATATATGTATATATACATAATTATATATATGTATATATACATAATTATATTATATATATGTATACTCTCTTCTTTTTATAATCAAGATTATGTTTTCTCTTGAATTCAGAGTTTGTGTTTTACTTCCGGTCCCTTTTTAAAGGGCCACAACACTATAATTCATTTCCACGGCAGGAATATGTGGCACAAGGTCTGAAGATGGGGCGGAGGGTCAAGCCAGCGTCCTTAAAGAAGGAGCACTCTGGCCTATAAAAATTGCCTGAGCAGCCCCATAGGCATTCCCCGTCAGAGCGCCTTAACCAGTAAGCAATAAACTTACTCCACCCCAAAGAGGGGAGGCAAGGCTTGGGAGGGTGGACCTCCTAGGACTAGCCAGGACAAATATCTCAGCCCGACAGATAAAAGGCCACTGATTGTAGAGAATAAATCCTCAACTGGTATTGACCAGTCTGAGGTCTCTAAGCAACTGACGTGGCGGGTGTGGTTCCAACACTGAGAAGCAAATGGGTGGAAAAGTCCAAGTAGTCCATATAGGTAAGGTACTATAACACCCCCTCCTCCCAAGCCTTACCTCTCCAGGAGTCACGGTATTGTTTCCTTTTTTGATTGCCACTATTCTGAGACTGCTTGGAGTTTCTGTACGTCGAAAGTGTCATATCTGGTAAGCAAAACATCTTCCTGGAGAGTGCTGTCGGTGTCTTCCGATAGTCGTCCCTATAATTTAATTTAGGTGTTTCTTATGAGAAAACTGTATGCCTCAATCAAAATAAAATTTCATATCTGATTATTGAGCACATCTTTAAACCTGTAAAAATGTATTCTTTGACATTCAACTTCAAGACAAGTCACCTTACTTTTCATAGTCTTTAGCTCTTCAAAGACATCTTTGAGTTTATTTATTTGTTTGTTATGCCTCCTTGGGCATCTCCCCTTTAACTATCTTCTCAATTCAACTGTTAAAAAAAAAAAAAAATAATAATAATAATTAAACTCTTAATACAGTATCGATATCCAGTTAAATATTTCATTTGATAACTCCCAAAAGTGCCCAAAAGTTTCAACTTTAACGATTCCAGCTCTTAAACCATGAATTCAACTTCTGTAACGTTCAACTGATTATCCAAAGAATTTGACTTTATTTCTTTTTAGTGTTGGTTATTTGCAGCGTGAATTCTGTGTCCTTATCTGCTTTAATTTCTGCACACAATTTATTTTGTGTCCATTTAATACGATTTTTAATGGTTAAAACAAATTCCTTCTTTCGTTTTTCTGACTCGGTCGTCAGATTTTTTATTTTCTGACCAAAAATGTTGGTTGTTAACCCTCATAGTCTGTGCTAAATAAATTGTTGGTATTTTTTAATAGACATTTTTACTTTTTTGGTAGTTCTGTTTAAAGTAATGTCGGTAATTATTTTACCCTCGAACTTAATTTTTTCACCAGCCACCTATCTGGCTATTTTGTTGCTTTATCGCATGATCGGTTTATCCAACCTTCTTGATGTATTCATGTTGGTAATCGATACGTCTGAACCAGAATCTAATAGCAATTTTATATTTTTATTCAGAATTTTTACCTGTAGATATTTTTTTATAATTCTGCCGTCCTGTGTGTTCGTTTTTGTGGATTTAACTCAAGTTTTATTTCCTCTATTCGTTCTGCAATGTGAACTCTTGTGTCCGACTTTATTACAAGTTAGACAGGTTTTAAAACGGTATGAGCAATCCGTTACCCAATGGAAGTATCTATAACAATAACAGGGGTTCGGTGGTAATTTATCCTTTGTTTTTTATTGGGTTGGCTTTTGTTTTGTAGGAGCATGAAAAAGCAAAAAAGTTTTTTTTGCTGTGAATTGTTTTTTCAAGAGAGTTGAAATGTGTTTTCTGATGCAACTTTCTTACGTGCACAATGCCCGACCCTTCAATGTCTTTAGAATCTTCTTTAACACTTATAAATCTCTGACAGTTTTCAGCTAATTTCTGTAATATTAAATTTGGTTTGCTTATTTCTGTGTCTTTTCCTGATACAAGTTATTGCATGAAAATTAATTTCAGTTAATTTAAAATCGTCACATTTTATTAACGATTGACACAAACGTTGCGTAGTCTTCTCCATCTTTTTTGAGTAAATTCAAACACTTCCATCATTTGTTAAACAGAGAAGTCTTAGGGTTAAATAATTCTGTGAAGAGCTAACCGCTTCAGAAAAAGTCAAATCGCTAGTTTTTCAGGGTAAAATATAATCTACAAATTTGGTATGATCGGTGGTGCCAAATTTAGGTGAACTGTTTTAGAGTCTGCTCAATTTTCATAATCTATTTTGTATAGATCCTTATACCTTCTGAAATATGAAGCAACGGTGTCATCCTCGTCTGGGGAATAAGTGAAATTATCAATTGCACTTCAAACGGTCTTTTGCGAAAAAACATTTTCGTTCTCAGTATTTTCACTTCTATGCAACATTAATCTTTTGATCGGTTTCTCTTTTTTGTTCCAGAAGTTTTTGGTTTTAGAAGCTTTTGAAAGTGTTTGAAATGTTGCTGTTGCATTTGGAATTTTGCGAGTTCTGTCATAGTGTTTTAAAAATCTTCCATGTTTAAAATGTTGCTTTTTAGAATACGGCTTTCAGAAGTTCTTTCTTTTATATTATGCGGCTAATGTAATCTTGGTTGTAAAAACAGAAAGAGAGTAAATTTGTCTTTTACGTTTTTTTTTTCTTTCTTTTTTTTGGTCTGCCAGTAAAGCAAGTTTTTAGAACTCGGACGTTGTAGAGTGAATTTCTCCGTTGATTTCTCCATGTTTGTCATTTTTTCAAGCTTCTAAAAAAAAAACCTTAATATACTTCATCACCAGTTATGGTGTCCTTTTTAAGGTTCTCAAGAACACCCTTACTGTACCTCGTCGCCAGTTGCTGTGGGCCTGTAAAGGGTCCGGAAGGAAGACACAAACTTGGAGTTTAGAGAAAACAAGTATATTGAAAAAAGTATAATACAACAGAGAACAAGAGTCAGTCTTCACTGTCAGTATAGACTGGTGTGGTTCCAACCCTGAGAGGCAGGTGCTCCCAGTATATATGGTGAGTGAAAGAGTCCAAAAAACAAAAATAATGAAAATAAAATAAAAAATAAAAAATAAAAAAATGTAAACAGGAAAAAAATATAGAGAATGTCTTAGAGGAATATCTCGCACATTTTCACAACTTTGTTGCTACTAGGCGAAACAGCAAAAAAAAATAGTCCCAAAACTGCAAAAACAGCAAAAGAATTTGTCCCAAATGCACTCCAGTGAAACACTAATAATGAGCGAGAATACACCCTCTACACGGGCGGCACAACTATGAAAAATATCCTCCCACCCCCCCAAATAAAGACCAAAACAGTCAAAAATCCGTTCCCAAATTACCATTCCAAGCCACTGATATTATTGGCATTCCAGATCTATTCCATCCAAAGGTAAAACGATACAAAAGTCCGTTTGTAATGCATGCGGTCGTGTTGGCCCTATTTCCAGGTCTAATTTGCTCCCTTTCGAGATGGACTCATTTGTTTTTAGTCTTTTGTTTTTTATTATTATTATTATTATTGAATTTATATATAAAAAAATTTTAATACATATATATATTTTTCTATATATTTTTTTATATATATATATTTTTTTATTCTCTATCTTACTTTATTATTTTCTTCCCTTCTTAAGTGACCTCAAGAAAAGCAACACCACATTGTGTATTGCCGGTTGTTGTAACTCGTATTCACGGCACTTAATTTTTCCCTGATGATCTGCCAAGCAAGGACCTGCTTGGTAGTGAAACACGTGTAGGTAAAAAACTCTTTAATTTGAAAAATGATAAATAAATGATTTTTGAATGAAAAAATTTTTTGTGGTGTTGATTGGTATATCAGAATGTGATCAAAATATAGCAGAAAATTTTTTCTAAGTTTTTCTTTGCAAAGTACTGTTAAAAAAATAAAATTCAAAATACGTCTGGTGATACCAGATCAGGCTGCCCTGTGGCTCCCTGAGACGAAATTCACCTACATTGACGTTTTTTTTTTTTTTTTTTTTTTTTTTTGTTTGTAAAACTTAATTATGTTCTACAAAACCAAAAACAAAAACAACAGCCCTTCTCCCTTTCTCCCTCCCCTTTTTTATTTTTATTTTTCCTACCCTACTCCCGGTCCTGGATATGACCTTAAACTACATCCGATGGTGAGATCCGGCTTACGGACTTTGGGGAATGTGGAGCCTCCTCTTAATTACCATTGCTCCCAGGTCCACCCTGACCCGGAGTGGTAGTACCTGTTAGGGTCCCAACTATGGGTTAAATAGAAACAGATATTAAAAGGGGAAAGAAACAAAAAAGAGAAGAAAACAAGACCAGATTCGGCATTAAATAACCCAAAAAGGGTTGATATGCCGTAAAACAAAACTACCAAACCAAAAACGATGATTAAACATTTGAAGATATAAAGAACTTGAAGCATAAAAACTTTCACTATAATGACCAGATTCGGCATTAAATAACCCAAAAAGGGCTGATATGCCGTAAAACAAAACTACCATACCATACCATATCAAAATACGTTACCGAATTTCATTAAAATATATTGAAAATCAAAAACGTTATTCAACTTTAATGTAAAAATGTCCCATAAGTGAAAATGTCTTGTCGCCACAAAAAATATAAAGGACATTTTACAAGATCTTAAAGGAATGTGGCATTCTTGTATTGGACAGATTCTTTTCTAATGAAAGAAATGTATGCTCGCTCATTATTTACAGTGGAATGGATTTAGGCAAACTTATTTTGTACTGAAATCATGATTTAAGCCATTTTTTTTGAGTAAACACACTACTTAATAAATAGTCACGGATAACTCGAGTTACTTCTGGCTTGGAAATATAAGAAATTACGAAGTTACACCAGTAAACTAGGAAATTACCCTGAAATATATATTTCCAAACTAGAGTTATTCACCTCTACATAATTTTATTTACAAGATGAACAGAGATAGGCCGCCATGTTGAATTTGAATTTTTATTTTACCGCAGTAACTACCATTAGCAGCTAATATTTGTTAAATATTGTTTTTACTCAAGAAAATGACATAAATTATGATTTTAGTAGAAAATAAGTTGTTTGGGAAAAAATGTTGAAACTCATTTCACTGTAAATAATTAAAGATCTTCAACTAATAAATTAGAAAAATTAAAATTAAAAATAAATGGAAAAAAAACTTGTTGCTATTGTGGAATGTAGTTTTAAATCAAATTAGTTGTGTATTTAATCTGTATCATTAAAATAGAACAACAAAAAAAAAACTTGTTGCTATTGTGGAATGTAGTTTTAAATCAAATTAGTTGCGTATTTACTCCGTAGCATTAAAATAGAACAACAAAAACAAACTTGTTGCTATTGTGGAATGTAGTTTTAAATCAAATTAGTTGCGTATTTGATCCGTATCATTAAAATAGAACAACAAAAACAAACTTGTTGCTATTGTGGAATGTAGTTTTACATCAAATTAGTTGCGTATTTAATCCGTATCATTAAAATAGAACAACAAAAACAAACTTGTTGCTATTGTGGAATGTAGTTTTAAATCAAATTAGTTGCGTATTTGATCCGTATCATTAAAATAGAACAACAAAAACAAACTTGTTGCTATTGTGGAATGTAGTTTTACATCAAATTAGTTGCGTATTTAATCCGTATCATTAAAATAGAACAACAAAAACAAACTTGTTGCTATTGTGGAATGTAGTTTTAAATCAAATTAGTTGCGTATTTAATCCGTAGCATTAAAAAAAAACATTGGGATTTTCCTGAAATGGCCAAAATAACATTTTAAACTATTTCAACCGAGTATGGTTTTGTAATTCTGTTCTAAAGTTGTTGTTTTGTTGTTTTTTTACCAGAAAATGTTTCCAGGGACATCACAGCAGCTTAGGTGAGTATTTATATAAAAAAGAAAGAACTATGTATAGTTTTTGCTTGCAAGTGTTAAACATAGTATGGGGAGGCCACCATGTGTTGTGAGTGGGTTTTTATGAAGACTTTGGAAGAGGAAAGAGGAAAGGAAGGCGATGAAGTGTTTTTGTTGGAAAAACGGGTCGTTTATGTGTCAAGTTTATCCAGGCTGTCTTCTTCTAAATTGAATAAGTGTAGAGGGGAACTATAGGAGACAGACAGACAGACAGACAGACAGACAGACACTCAAAACAAACAGTGAAGAAGAAGGTTTGGATCACAGGGGTAACAGCAGCAGACATTCTGTGACAAGGAAACAAAAAAGATACCTTGAAAGGCAAAAATCATTTTTACTACAATTTGGCTGACAAATGTTCCGGAAGGAGAGAGAAAAAATGGGGTTAAAGAGAGGGGGGGGGGTCTTTTTTTCTTTTAAAGAAAAAAAAGGATGCCAAGATGGTGCCGATATTGGCTGCGTCTACCCTTTTTTTTAGTATTTGTGTCTTGGATATAAACAAAAAACTCCAAGAGAGGGATTGATAATATGAATGGTGAAGTATGCCAGTTGTCTATACAAAACCCTCAAGAAATGAATGCAATAGTGTTGTTTTACAGTCTCCTGTCATATATATATATATATATATATATATATATATATATAATAATTTGTACTATTTCATGTATCCACATAAAATTTTCTAAGGAGATATAATTTTTTATGTATCAATTTTCAGTATTTACTTCAACAGTGCTCAATACGTAAGTAGATCTAGGTAGTAAGTTATGAAAATATATTTATAGCAAGTAAGCTACACAGAGGCTCCTGCGTTTCATCCCCGGGGGGGGGGGGGTGAATCTTCAGGCTAAAATGCATTTTAGCCTGAAGATTCTCCCCAGGAATAAAACGCAGGAGCCTCTGTGTAGCTTAATTGCCATAAATATATTTTCATAACTTACTATATATATATATATATATATATATATATATATATATAAATGTAAGTTCGTAATCCGAGGCAGGAGCAATGCGATATAGGTACCGGAAGGTGAAACAGATGAACAAAAATAAATAAGAAAAAATATGAATGGAATCTCAAATCAATTTATTAATATTTCACGGTTTAAATTCAGTTGTGTCGGTCATATTTTTTGATCTGTTTCTTTTGATAATGAGAGGTTCCACTCTCAAAAGTTTAAGTTAAAGTTTATCCTATTCTGGACCTTTTAAATTGCTTGACAGTAAACCTTTTTTTCTATTTACTGTTTTGGTATTTAAACCGTGAAATATTAATAAATTGATTTGAGATTCCATTCATATTTTCTCTTCTCATTTATTTTTGTTCATCTGTTCCATCTTCCGGTACCTATATCACATTGCTCCTGCCTCGGATTACGAACTTACATTTCTATTTACCAGCAATGCTTCAAGCAAACTACAATTTCCTTTATATATATATATATATATATATATATGTATACACACATACATATACACGAAAGCTGAATTAATCAACGTTTGTTTCTCTACGGATTTTTCTCTACATATTTAATAACACAAACTACATGCTCGAATATTCCTTACTTTTGGGATAGAGTTATGTTTGAAAAGAAATTCCATTTTAATTGTTCTAATTAGCTGTAATTTGCAATTAACTCACCAAGTGATCCATATCTTACTACGTTTCTGTCTCACTGTATATCGCTTGACTTCCTGCTCTTATTTTACACGCTGTCTATCATTCTCGTTTCTCTCTCTCTCTCTCAGCAGTCAAAGACAATAAAATTCTCTCCCTTCTTCCCCCCCCCTCTCTATCTTGATGAAGAAAGATAGCAAGAAGAGGCCGGAGACAGTGTTGATTACTTCTACTCTATCTGTCAGCTTCTTTCTCGCTTTCCCTCCATTGCCATTTCCTTTAGCCAAAATCAGGTAGAATAATAAACTCCTACGATTTCGGAAATAAACCCTCATAATTGTATATATATTACCTACAGTACTTGGATAAGTATATTCTATTTTGATCCAAGGGAGTGCAATAATATTATAGAATGCACATTCATGCTGGACGTCAACAAAAAAGAAAATGAAATATATCACAAACTCCACGTAAGATTTTGGAGATAGACCACCATAACCCTATGCATTCATAAACGATATTACCCAGGGTACTTGGATATATTTCAGTTTAATCAAAAGGGACTATGTTGGTTGGTCTCCGTTCATTTATAACTTTTAAAATATAGAAATTAAAAAATAATTGAAATGGTCATATTATAATGTTCGGGTTTGGAACAGGGTTTCACATTTAAGAGAAATTCTAGATAATCTTTAGGATTAGAAATTGAAAAGTTTTCCAATAAATGTCGGGTTGTACTTACACCCTCTCCACCCAATTAATGCGGAGTATATCTTTGGGCCTCACCCCTAAAATTGTATATTAGAAAATGTAAAAAATAGGAATAAAAACGGGTAATATGGTATCATCGCTGACCAGGGTTAGCGTTAGGGGTAGGGTTAAATAGAACACTGAACTGCCTCAGACAAATAGAACACTGAACTGCCTCAGACAAATAGAACACTGAACTGCCTCAGACAAATAGAACACTGAACTGCCTCAGACAAATAGAACACTGAACTGCCTCAGACAAATAGAACACTGAACTGCCTCAGACAAATAGAACACTGAACTGCCTCAGACAAATAGAACACTGAACTGCCTCAGACAAATAGAACACTGAACTGCCTCAGACAAATAGAACACTGAACTGCCTCAGACAAATAGAACAAGATCCATCTTTCTCAGAGTAGGATAGGCAAAGAAATATGACTTTACTTTTTTTTTGATTTATAACTTTAAAATTATAGAAACGAAATGAATAGAAATGGTAATATGGAGTTTGGATAATAATAATAATTAAAAACTAGAAATTGAGTGAAAATTATTTCAATAAATGGCACTGTAGTTACACCCTCTCACTTATCCAAAAAGTGTATATTATAAACTGTAAAAATAGAAAAGGAAATCGGGTATCCCTTCATCTTCGAGATGGGCATGGTAAAAGAAATACTCTAATATTCATTCGCTTGGGGTAACCATGGACACAATTAGTGTAAGGGTGGGATAATAAAAATTACTTGCATTATTACAGGTAAATGTTGAAAAAACAACACTGAAACTAGGTTAAACAGTCGGCTGCTGATTACTCTTTCTTTCTCGTTGACTTTCTATTATATTTAATTAGTTGCTAAAATTTTGCATAGATTAGAGAGAGAGAGAAGCAGTCAGAGGGAGATGTGTTTCCGCATTTTCAACTCCAATGTTAACAAATACTTGTTTAGCGGTCAAATCAAATTCTGCTCATTCCAACCATCATTTCGTATTTTCTCATGGTGTTCTTCCAACTTATAATCCCATTAACCCTTATCCACGAGTGGCTTCCGGCCTTGATAAGTGGTGTATGGTGACCCATTCGTAAAAATAAAATTTAAATGACAAATAAAATAAATAAAAATAAGATGACTGAGACAGATTTTAAAAGAAAAATATTACTAACTTTTTTCTTTTTAACTATTTTATTTTCTAGGATATGCCAAGACTCCTTGCTAGTAAGAAATAAAACTGTAGTCTGATTAGATGCATCAGACAACCAGTTATAAGCAGTTAATGGTTTTCTTGAAACTTTCTTCATCAGGATTACACGTCACAGATCATTTGGTCAACAACAAGCTGGTTACAACAAGCTGGAAGTAGTGACAGACTTTTGTTATCTTGGAGATGTGCTGTCATAAGTGGAGGCTGTGAACTTGCGGCAGCTACACGTTGCAAGTGTGCCTGGAACAAGTTTAGAGAGCTGCTACCAATCCTGACAAACAAACACCTGCCAACAACTACGAGAGGGCGTGTATACTCCTCATGTGTCAGAAGTGTGCTGTTGTATGGCTCAGAAACTTGGGCTGTCTCAGCTGGCATACTAAGGAAGCTGCACCATAGTGACAGGGCAATGGTCTGTTTGGTGAGGTCTGAACAGTACGTTTCTTTTGAATCCCTGCTCTCACAGGTCGACTTGAAAAGCCTTGCGGACATCATGCGAATAAACAGACTGCGTTGGTTGGGTCACATTGAGCGTAGCGATGGCTGGATTGCTAAAGTCCGACAATTGAATGTGCCAGCAGAGAACATCACCACTGGCAGACCCAAGTTGACTTGGGAGGACGTAGTCAAACGTGATAGGAAGGCCATGGGTATGGATTCCATCAAGCCTTGCCAAAGACAGGAGTGGAGAGGAAGACTTAGATTTCGAGACTAGACAATCAGGCCCCACCCTCATCAGAGGATTAATTGTGGCCTGATTCAACAAATAAACCGGTTGTTGTTGTTGTTGATGATGATGATGATGATGATGATGATGATGATGATGATGATGAATGAGACATTCAAGTCTATAAAACAAAGGCGTTTACATTTGTATCCATTAAACAAAGAATGTTGTGCCCTTTTTTCTAAAAGGATGTTCCGCCAGCTTTCCAATCACTTTACTATTAGCAGGGAAATAAGAAGTAACCGAACCCTGATATTTACAATCAGCAAACAAGAAGTTTGCCTTTTAATTGGGGTCATCTCGGAGATTGTACCAAAAGACCGTAGGTAGGTTTATGCTAAAAGTAGCCGCACTCCTCACACCCCTAAAACAAACATTGGCTAAGTTCATATGACTTAGATGAGAAGAGACGCTAAAGGGCAGGTAGCACGAGGAGAGAGCAGAAATGGCGGAGAGGATTGGAACAAGTAAGGAATGGGTGACGGAAAGGAAATCATCTTTTATCATATAAAAAGAAAATTCATAATTCTGTCTTTGGGCGTCCGGCTAAAAGTCAGAAACCACACAAGATATTTTACAATCCTTATATTATCAGATTCCATGTGACCATGACCTGGTTATGTTTTAAAAAGAAAGGTAATGTTATATTCATTGATTTATAAAAATAACCCCTTTTTTTCACATCAATTGATATTCAAATGAAGGTTGGATCAAAATCAGAAAAAGAAAAAAGAAAACAATTCCTTTTTTTCTCACTCGTGCTTGTATTTTAAAAGTACGAAAAAAAGTTTTTTTTGTCTTTTACTGTTTGAGAGGTAAATAAGGGGCAGTAACTCTTACTTTGACTATTGAGTTGTGACTCGTAAGTGTTCGGATCTTAACTCTTTCAAGTTTGAAGACATACTGTATTTTACATCAGACAAACAGATTGATTTTTTGCAAGCACACAGACTTATTTCTGGTGCAGAAACCTGCAACCGTGGCCATGAGATGCGACTTGTACCATCACTAGTAAAAACTGATGGCTTCAATTGGCGTTGCACATGTGCAAGTAAAACATCGTTTAGACATAAAAGTATATTTGACAAATCAAAATTACCTATTCGGGAAATATTAAAATTTATTTATGGCCGCGTAGAAAAGTTGATTTTGCTTATGGGCACGTAGAAAAGCTGATTTCGCTTATGGCCGCGTGGAAAAGCTGATTTTGCTTATGGGCATGTGGAAAAGCTGATTTTGCTTATGGGCATGTGGAGAAGCTGATTTTGCTTATGGGCGCGTGAAAAAGCTGATTTTGCTTATGGGCATGTGGAAAAGCTGATTTTGCTTATGGGCGCATGGAAAAGCTGGTTTTGCTTATGGGCGCGTGGAAAAGCTGGTTTTGCTTATGGGCGCGTGAAAAAGCTGGTTTTGCTTATGGGCGCGTGGAAAAGCTGGTTTTGCTTATGGGCGCATGGAAAAGCTGGTTTTGCTTATGGGCGCGTAAAAAAGCTGGTTTTGTTTATGGGCGCATGGAAAAGCTGATTTTGCTTATGGGCGCATGGAAAAGCTGATTTTGCTTATGGGTGCGTGAAAAAGCTGATTTTGCTTATGGGCGCATGGAAAAGCTGGTTTTGCTTATGGGCGCATGGAAAAGCTGGTTTTGCTTATGGGCGCGTGGAAAAGCTGGTTTTGCTTATGGGCGCGTGGAAAAGCTGATTTTGCTTATGGGCGCGTGAAAAAGCTGATTTTGCTTATGGGCGCATGGAAAAGCTGGTTTTGCTTATGGGCGCGTGAAAAAGCTGATTTTGCTTATGGGCGCGTGGAAAAGCTGATTTTACTTATGGGCGCATGGAAAAGCTGGTTTTGCTTATGGGTGCGTGAAAAAGCTGGTTTTGCTTATGGGCGCGTGGAAAAGCTGGTTTTGCTTATGGGCGCGTGAAAAAGCTGATTTTGCTTCCATAAAATCAGAGTGCACACTTACGAGTCTCAACACAATCGTCAAATAGGAGTTACCTGCCCCTTATTTAACTCTCATACAGTAAAAGACAAAAAAAAACTTTTTTTCGTACTTTTAAAATACAAGCACCAAGAAAGGTAATGTTATATTCATTCTCTTGGGACCAAATTAGTACACGAGAAAACAAAATTACTTTTTTTCGTTCTTATCTATTAAGGTGTAAGAAAAACAAACTGAAATTAGGTCGAACAGCAGTCAATCAGCTTTCTTTCTATTAGATTGGACCAGTTGCCGGAGAGAGAGGGGGGGATTTTAAACGAAAGATGTTACACACACTTTTCTAAATTATCCATGCCACTGAGCACTGTTGGGTTGCCCTGCTAATAAATAATAAGGGACGACTGGAAAGGGAGAGAGATCAAAAACAAAAACAAAATGACTTGGGGGCTTGTGCATATCAACCCTGACATGTTAGACAGCTCTTAAAAATAAAATCGCTAAAGAAATGTATAAACTTTATTATGTACTTACGTGGTAGATGAAAAAAAGACTACACCAAAAATTATGCAAATTCATCCAGTATTTATTTAATTATAAATAAAAAACGATTTTATCACTCGGGAGATATTTCCACCATTTTGTATCTTAGATTTTCCAGTGGTCAAGGACGATAACTCATATTTTCACGATTTCGGGGTTTGGGGTCTCCATTGTTTACAAAAATGGCAAAATGTACGTAAAATCATTTTTCTTTCTTTTTCTTATAATTTAATAAATACTGGATGAATTTGCGTCATTTTTTCGGCACAATCTTATTTTCAGCTAACACGTAAGTACATAATAAAGTTTATACATTCTTTAAATATTTCAATGTCAGGGTTGATATGCACAAGCACCATGACTTGTGATGGTTCACTCGATTAACTTTTCTTATTGGAAAAGAAATATT
This sequence comes from Sepiola atlantica, assembly GCA_963556195.1. NCBI lineage: Eukaryota > Metazoa > Mollusca > Cephalopoda > Sepiida > Sepiolidae > Sepiola > Sepiola atlantica. The sequence continues at coordinate 34,868,923 of OY744555.1, forward strand.
TAGAAATTCCACGGTGTTTTCTACATCAATCAGCACAAGTTATTGTTAATAATAATAATAAATAAAACGAATATGTTTTTATATTTATTTAAAATTGTGGCAATTTAATTCTTTTTAAAACAATAAATATTCTGTATAATTTTGTTTATTCGGACTACATTTCTCATCTTGAGTGTTATCATCACAACGTTTCGGCCGCTGTAACCTCCGGCCTTCTTTAAGTGTATCTCTTCGAACTCGGGAATATTTCTGTCAAACTCGGAAATCTGGACAGAATTTCTACCCCCATGGAATAAATTACTGGTTCCGTTCGAAATTCCGTCCAGATTCCCGAGTTCGAAGAATTACACCTGAAGAAAGCCGGAGGTTACAGCGGCCGGAATGTTGTGATGATAACACTCAAGATGAGAAATGTAGTCTGAATAACCCAAATTATACAAATTATCAATCCTCATCTAAAAAATTCATGTACTTATTGATATTGATAGTTATAGGGGTCTGTCTCCAAAACCCTTGCATGAGTTTGTGACATATTTCTGTTCTATCAATATTCGGCGCGAACGCAGACCCCACGATACTATTGTACCATCTCTGGATAGAACAGATACCAGACTTTTATTCTAGTCCGGTCAATAAAATGTATTTTTTGTTCAAGTTTCACATTCGACACAAGAGAAACTTTTTTTTTAGATTGTATCTTCGGCAATCGGACGATCTTTTATTTTAAAAAGTAAAAAAAACAACAGTTTTCTGTTTTGGTAAACAGCTTTCTTAATACTAGTAATATATATTGATACTAGTAATATTTATTAATACTAGTAACATTTATTGATACTAGTAATATTTATTAATACTAGTAATATTTATTGATACTAGTAATATTTATTGATACTAGTAATATTTATTGATACTAGTAATATTTATTAATACTAGTAATATTTATCAATACTAGTAATATTTATTGATACTAATAATATTTATCGATACTAGTAATATTTATCAATACTAGTAATATTTATCAATACTAATAATATTTATTAATACTAGTAATATTTATTAATACTAGTAATATTTATCAATACTAGTAATATTTATCAATACTAGTAATATTTATTGATACTAGTAATATTTATTGATACTAGTAATATTTATTAATACTAGTAATATTTATTGATACTAGTAATATTTATCAATACTAGTAATATTTATTAATACTAGTAATATTTATTGATACTAGTAATATTTATTAATACTAGTAATATTTATCAATACTAGTAATATTTATCAATACTAGTAATATTTATTAATACTAGTAATATTTATCAATACTAGTAATATTTATTAATACTAGTAATATTTCGAGTCAGCTGAAACTGATGTTTGCGTTCGATTTCGCTTGAATATATACTGAATTACTTTTACACACAAACATATACATGTTTATGCACAGACACACACACACACATATATAGGGGAGGACTTGAATGCCTACTAGAATTACCCTCGGGTGTCTTCGGTCTCTCTGTACAGAGGTTTGTCAGAGACTCGCACATGAGGATACTTTTTACTTGAAGTAAACCCTGACTAAATATTTTTTTTAAATGGTGTGCTGTCTCCTCAAGCCATCCAGCACGTCTCTCGAAAAGAATTAGAAGTCGTTGACAATTAGGAAATTATAAAAAATATGAATAAAACCAAAAATAAATACTAGCAGGCCGGCACCCAGAATAAAAAGGGTCCATTAATCCCTTCATACACCAGGCGGGAAGATGTAAGCAATGGTGTGAATCTTCCTGCCTCTGGAAATGGTGCTCCAGCCAATACAGAGGCCAACCAGGGTCAGCCATCAGGCCTTGAGACAAAAGGTCCTGGCCCCCTATCTCCATCAAATGCAACAACAACAAAAAAGAAACATAAGAGGCTTAAAAGCCCAGCCATGGACTGTTGCACAAAAGAAGGTGCTATTGTTTTCCTACCACTACTCAAAGTTTGAAAAGTGGAGCAAAACTTCCAATGAGATTCTAGCTGATAAGATCCAAGAAGAAAACAAAAACAAAAAAATATATATATATATATATATATATATATATATATATATATATATATATATAACTAGTACAATACCCGTCCTAGGACGGGTCTATGTTTTTATCTTTTGTGGCGGGGTATGGTACGATTTCGGTGGCACGAAAAAAAAATAATGTGCCCATGAAATATAATAAATATTCTTTCTTCTTACCATGAAAATAAATGTCAGCTAAATATTTTCCAAATCAATCAACCGAATGTCACTTTTTGAAATGTATTTGTTTTAAATTGTACCGTTTTAATCGATGGGACGACAATTTGATTTTGAAACAATTCATTTAAAAATGGATAAAGTCAGAATTTTTACATTAGCAACTTCAGATTAATCATTAATATTTGCTAATTGGAACATTTTTCTTTTTTTTAAATGTGTGTGAAAATGCCTTAGCATATTATTATATAGATTTTTACTATTTTTTGAATGGTTCATTATTAGATGAGTGAATCAATATTAAGAAATAAATGAATCAGATATCATCTTTACGATTATAGTTTGAACCTTTTTACTAGGGGTGGGATGTAATGGGTGAAAATTTCAGATTCATGCGAGCAGTATTTTTTTGTGTTCATTTATACATACATAACACTAAACAATCAAACATTTTGAACATTTTGCAAAATTCAGAAGGTGCAGGCCAAAACTAGCCGTTAGGGTTCCACGGGACTCAAAATCCACCATTTTTCGGTGAAAAAGTGGTTTCATGCGACATTGCAGATCCTAAAACATCCTCAAAAGCTATGAATGGATATAGATGGTTAAATCTGATATAGTACTTTAATTTAGGACCATTTTCAGGCTGTGAAAGGGTTTTCATGAATGTAAAATAGCCAAAAACTAGTGGCCTGCACCTTCTGAATTTTGCAAAATGTTCAAAATGTTTGATTGTTTAGTGTTATTTATGTATAAATGAACACAAAAAAAATACTACTCGCATGAATCTGAAATTTTCACCCATTACGTCCCACCCCTAATTTTCACCCATTACATCCCACCCCTAATTTTACCTGGTGTCAATGTGAAAAGCATTCTAGTAAGCAGAGATGTTTCCTTGCCATTGATTGGTCTAAACTCAAACATATGAATATGTAAACACACCCCTTATGGTTAGTCGGTCTAATTTCAGATATAATTTGAGATCCCCCTTAGAGTTGGTTGGTATCATTTTAAACATGTGAATGGCATGTTAAGACTCCCCTTGAAGTTGGCTAGTCTAATGTCAAACACATGAATAAGTTGAGACCGCCCTTGAAGTTGAGACTTGCCTTTAAGTTGAGACTTTCCTTGGTGTGAGCCTGTCTCAATCGTTTCCATAAGGAGTCAGTCCGATGTTAGGATGAAACATTTTTGAGAGACTCAATAAAGGAAATCATATTAAATTTTTTTTTTAAAAACAGTCGTTTCAGTTGTCTACATAAAATGTGAATTGATCCATGAAATGTTTAATTTTAGAAAATGTTTGTTAATGGTAGAAAAAGGAATAGGGATGATTATATTTTCGAAATAACTTGGTGCGAGGAGGGGGGGGGTATAGGACATGCGATTTGAAAGTAACACTTTTTACGTAACGTTATTTTGGAAAATATATCTTAATTGATTCGTGAAATTTTAATAAAATGTTGAGTTTTACCAATGTGACCGGATTAATTTATTATGAAGAGATCGTTTCTCCACAGTATGTATATATCATGGACGGCGGCACCGGGAGGGGGGGGGGGGGGCGGCGGACTCAAGCCCCCCCCACTATTTTACTTGCCCCCCCCCCCACTTTACGGTCATCAATAATGAAGTTATATATGCATGTGTTTAACCGGGCCCCCCACTTTTTAGGAGAGCCCCCCCCCTCCACTTTTATAACTGTCCCGCCGGTCCTGTATATGTATGTTTGTATATATGTATGTATGGATAAGTATCGTTTCTCCCGAGGATAGAGAGAGAGAGAGAGAGATATCTTTTTTTCCGAGGATAAAAAAAGATTTATTTTAAAACGCTGTTCAATTCTTAAAGATTTAAAAATAAAAAAGATTTATTTTAAAACGCTGTTCAATTCTTAAAGATTTAAAAATAAAAAAGATTTATTTTAAAACGCTGTTCAATTCTTAAAGATTTAAAAATAAAAAAAGATTTATTTTAAAACGCTGTTCAATTCTTAAAGATTTAAAAATAAAAAAAGATTTATTTTAAAACGCTGTTCAATTCTTAAAGATTTAAAAATAAAAAAAGATTTATTTTAAAACGCTGTTCAATTCTTAAAGATTTAAAAATAAAAAAAGATTTATTTTAAAACGCTGTTCAATTCTTAAAGATTTAAAAATAAAAAAAGATTTATTTTAAAACGCTGTTCAATTCTTAAAGATTTAAAAATAAAAAAAGATTTATTTTAAAACGCTGTTCAATTCTTAAAGATTTAAAAATAAAAAAAGATTTATTTTAAAACGCTGTTCAATTCTTAAAGATTTAAAAGTAAAAAAAGATTTATTTTAAAACGCTGTTCAATTCTTAAAGATTTAAAAATAAAAAAAGATTTATTTTAAAACGCTGTTCAATTCTTAAAGATTTAAAAATAAAAAAAGATTTATTTTAAAACGCTGTTCAATTCTTAAAGATTTAAAAATAAAAAAGATTTATTTTAAAACGCTGTTCAATTCTTAAAGATTTAAAAATAAAAAAAGATTTATTTTAAAACGCTGTTCAATTCTTAAAGATTTAAAAGTAAAAAAAGATTTATTTTAAAACGCTGTTCAATTCTTAAAGATTTAAAAATAAAAAAAGATTTATTTTAAAACGCTGTTCAATTCTTAAAGATTTAAAAATAAAAAAAGATTTATTTTAAAACGCTGTTCAATTCTTAAAGGGCAGATAAATTTGCTGTGTACGTTTAATGTAACATGATCACCTTGATTGAAACGATGACAAATGGAATTTTTTGCCTAAAGACGACCAAAAAATCAAGTGACGGTAGGGGACATTTTTCATTAAATTGACACAGCAAACTGAACCCCAAGCTAAAAATTGAAACCGCTTTATTACTTTATTTTTGTTATTTAGACTTTTTAAATAACGTTTCTTTAATGTGTAAACTTCGAGGCTTTTTTTTTTTTTTTAAAAGAGAATTTCTTTTTATAAGCGATTACATGTCAATAGTCCAGAAAAATATCTGTACCATAATAATTAAGAGAAAAGAATTTAGATTTAAGATGGAGGATCATTTCCCTATAAAATTTTCTGTAAAATGATCACCCACTTCTCGACCATGATCGTTCACTTATCTCTTTTTTATTTATTTCTTTAAACACCTCTAAAACCAAGCTTCTCTCTTTTCACCACCAACGCTCGGATCTTCATTTCTCCTCAGATGAAATGAACAGCTCTCTCTTTGAGAAAACCCTTCTTTTATAAGCTGCTAGAACTGACTTTCACTCCAGACATAAAATGGAAGACTTACATGAAATCCGTTGCTAAGGTAGATGGAAATACAGTTGGATCCTTCTATCGCTCCAGAAGGTACCTCACTCCTGACGCGATCCACTACCTGTAGAAGAGCCGGATACGTCCGAAGATGGGGAGGTACTGCTGCCACATCTCCTCTCCCCTACATCCTATTTCACGCAGAAGAGATGCTGCTAGTCTCTCTCTACTCTATCGTTATGTTCATGATAGGTGCTCGACTGAGCTCCAATCTTTGATCCCCTCATAAAACATTCACAGCAAAAAATCGTCTAGCTACAACGAGAGTAAAGAACTTTCCTTTCCTCTCTCTATCTTTCTCTCTCTCTCTCTCTCTCTCTATTCTCTCTCTCTCTTTCTCTCTCTCTCTCTCTCTCTCTCTACCAAAAACCAAACAAAACTTCCATGAACAAAGTTTCTTTCCTAGAACATCCCGTCTGTAGAACAAAATACCACGAAGCTGCTTCCCAACTGACTACAACATGTTCGTCTTCAAGTCTAATGTAAACAAATACTTTTTGAGCCGTCCTCTTGGATAATCAATTCCTCTTAAGTGATCTTCCGCCCATTGTTTCCAATCTTCTCGTGGTGACGATCATTGTCCAACTGACAATCTCTCTAACCCTTATCTTAGAAGGCCCCTTAATAAGGTGTGACTATTTAAAAAAACATTATTTAATTTTTTTTTAAATAGTCACAGATTTCAACAACTGACAATACAATACAAACAAGATTAAGATAAATTCAATATGAAAAAAAAGATTTAAAAAAAAAATCAAATAAAAATGAAAGAAAATTCGTTTCAATCATTTTGATTGAAACGAAAATTAAAAAAAGAGTCAAGTATCAGAAAACAAGAATCACATAGACAAAATACAGAGCTGAAAGATGGTCACCTAAACGCTGTTCTCCCAGAAATTTATCAAATGAAGAAAAGAATGTTAAAAATATGGCTTTCAAGAAACGGAGGAAGAGTTTTGATTTCATGGCATCCCTTTTTTGATGATCCTAAGGAAGAATTATCTTCACTCAAAAAAAAAAAGGTTAGGATGAGAAATTTGAGCGTCTGACAAACAATAAAATTATGCGAGTGAGAAAAAAAGGAATTGTTTTTTTTTCTTTTTCTGATTTTGATCTAACATTCATTTGAATATCAATTGATGTGAAAAAAGGGTTATTTTTATAAATCATAGAAGAGTCTGATGAATATGTATATCTAGGGCAGAAGATAAACCTGAAAGAATACAGAAACGGAAATCTCTTGTCGAATTAGAACAGGATTGAAAGCTTTCCACTCGGTAAAAAAAGATGCCCAAGTCAAATCTGGAAAACTCTCTGAAACCAGCAGCTAAATGGCCAGTGTCAGCTGCCAAATAGCAAGTAGGTCCCTGATAAAATAAAAATCCAAT
>OY744555.1:34881064-34896064 GCA_963556195.1 Sepiola atlantica
AAGTGAACAGTGTTTTTTTCTTTAGATCATCAGAAATGATAATTTATAAATTAAAATTTAAATTACTGACGTAATTCTATAATTTCATATGAATATTTTAGTAATATATCTAGGTAAATAGATCGTGCGAACACTGGCAAAGCATAATTCCTTTTCATCATTTTCGACTAGTTAATGAATGAGTAAGAAAAAAGTTTGAATAATCAATGTGAAAATGTATCGAAGTTAATATTAAATGGTTTCATCATTTGTGGATCAACATTTTAGTAAAACTATTTTTTTAAATAATTGTCAAATTTAAATTTAAAGCTAAAATAAATATAAAATTGTAAGTAAACATCGTAGGATTGGTTTCTAATTCATTCATTTGACTACGCAAAAAATAAATTTCAAGAAACAAAACAAAGATTTTAAGAAATCGTTTTATTTTGAAATTAGGCAGGCCATTCAGAAGACATCATTGCTTATAGTGCGTCCATTTTCCCTTTGTCAGTTTTATTTTTTAAAGTTATTTGTATGTGACATGGAATTAGTTTTCCGACGCATCACACTCAGCGTCATTCACTTTTTTTTTTCTCTGGTTTATCTATGACTCGACTACATTCGCGGGGATTCAATTGGGAAAGTTTGAATGCCATCCTCGAGTGTCTTCGGTCTCTCTGTATGGGAGTCTGTCAGGAAAAGATGACATGAGGATACTTCACCCTACAAATAAACTATAACTTAATTAAATAGTCATATAAGGCGAAGAAAGTTTGTATCATTCACTGCTATTATCAAATTTACATATGTATTTACAATATTTTCCGATAAAGGTGATATTAATAAAAATTATTCATACAATTAATTAAACTCATTTCATTGAGAAACCAGCCTGTTTTCAAACCATACTTTGAATGGCAAGTACTGTTAAAATTGCCACGTCATTCTTCCGGAAGTGACGTCATTTTGAGAAGATTTTTTCCACATTATTATTCTTTATTTTCATTACGTTGTTAAGACAAGGTGTTTTGTAAATTGAAGTTAAGCAAGAAATATCCCGACCATTACTAAATGGGTAACCATTTTGGAAGAATAACAAGACTGGTTCTTTGATATGACGTAGGCGTTTTCAATAGCATATTTAAACATGAGTTCTTTGATATGACCGAGGCGCCTCCGAAATTTTTTTTTTTTCTTTAACTAAAAATATTTCTATGGATGGGGGAGGGTAAAAAAAAAATTTTTTTTAGGGGGAGGGATCAATTTTTTTTTGACAGGTAAAAAGGAAATTAATTGAACACTCGAATATCTATGTATCTCATACAGAGATCAAGTGTTATCCTCAGGAAGAGACCCCTTGATTTCTGGGATCTAACTCGGGAGAAATGAAAAAAAAATAATAAGAGAAACTCCCTTTTCACTGCACAACAAAAAAAAAAGACTGCAAGAGAAAGGAATATGGGGACAAGCAAAACTATTAAAAAAAAGTAAAAAAGGCCTGATTTACCTCCAATCGAAACACGACAAAATGGCTGAACACAAAATGGCTGAACCCAACAAAACAAACAAGTTATCTCCATTTAAAAATGTGAACAAATTCCTTGCATTCGTTAAAGCAGTTTTTGTTGTTAGGAACTTGAATTCCCTTCTCTTAAGAATGCGCTTTGCAAGACTTCCCTAAAGCCTGAGTCAATATTTCCTTACCTGAATACAAATTGTTACAATCATATTTCCTTTCACACAGAAACGTGTATTGTTCTTTGTTTACACGAGATGGACATTAAAGATATTTCATGATAAAAGATTGATCCGAAATCTTTTCAACAGAAAATGTCACAACTGAAGAATGCAAACCAAAAATGTTCGTTTTTTTTTTTTTAAAGGATTTTCGATACAAAATCATCATTTTAAGGATCTTACTATTACAAACTGTTACGGATAGGAAAACTACAAGAAGAAAACTTGAAAGAAAACAATGGAATACAATTTTATTACTCATGAGGATTTGGTCTGAAACCGACACTATACTATTACTTCTATGTCTGAAACCGACACTATACTATTACTTCTATGTCTGAAACCGACACTATACTATTACTTCTATGTCTGAAGCCGACACTATACTATTACTACTTTTTTTTTTTTTTTTAACGTAGTTCACCCCAAACAAGGCAGGCCGCCATTGTAGACGTAAGGCGCTACTGAGAAGAAAGGGGGGAAGGTTGGGGGGGGGGGGGTCAACCTAAACTGGGATCTGCGCAGCGAGATGTCTGTTTACATTAATTTTAAATTTCTGCATCTCAGTACTGTCGGGGAAACAGGGGGCAGGGAGGGAGTTCCAGAAGCCAGCAGCACGAGGAAAGAAGCTATTTGAGTAGAAAGCTCTCCGGCATCTGGGGACCTCCACAGTGAATGGATGAGATTTAGTTGATTGTCGAGTTGGTCTAGTGAATTTACGTCGAGGGGGGCACCAGAGTAGCCAATTAATCGGAGCATAATCCATTGAAGTATTTGTAAAACAAACATAAGGATGCTACATTGCGGCGATGGGACAGGGACTGGAGTTTGGTTGACAGTGAGGGACCTATTAGGTTGGCGACTCTTTTTTGGACCTTGTCAAGGAGGGAGAGACTAGTAGATGATGCACCAGCCCAGATGTGGCAACAATACTCCATGCATGGGCGGATGGTGGCTTTGTAGAGATACAGGGTAATGCTACATTCAGGATGGCAGTAGTGTAGTATCTGTTCTGTTGTCACGATACCATCCTCCCAGGCACTATTTTCTTCCTTTGTTTTATTTTTTTGGGGGGGGGGGGGTAGTATCTGTTCGGTTGTCATGAGACCATAGGCACTACTTCCTTCTTTTTTGGGGGGAAGGAGGTAGTATTTGTTCGGTTGTCATGAGACCATCCTACCGGGTATTACCTCCTCCTTGGTGGGGGAAGGGGTGTAGTATATGTCCGTTTGTCATATATACTAGACAAAAATATGATCCTTCCAGTCACATTTTTTTGCGAGTATACCTTAATGGGTTAGGGTTAGGGTTAGGGTACTTAACAGCTACTATGTTACATATTATATCCTTTTTGATATGCAGGGATAACGAGAAAGTTCTTGAAGATTCTTAGTGCGTATTAATGAAGAAATGAACAACAATGTCACTTAAAATATATTTTATTCATCTTTACCCCTAGAGCTTCATTCCTTTGACTGGATGTTTCTCTTGCTCCCCCACCCCCCTCCCAAGGGGAGTCTCCAGACTCAATAATTCTCCCGACCTTATATTACGTCTACTGACCTTCAGGCTGCAACTGAAATATAACTTCTAATCTCTCATCATTACGGTTGGCTGAAAAAGTTTTGAAACTGTAGACATTTCGAGACGGGTCTGCCCACCAAGGCATTTATGGTATAAGAAATGATTCATTGTTCATTATTAATCGAACAAAAGTTGCAGTTTTTACTCATAGCTGGATGGGAGGGGGGGGGGGTAATTTTACCAACAGTATTAGTGCATAATTCGATTACAATAGCTCTGATAGGATTGTCAAATCAGCATTGCGGATTTCATAAGCTGTGGCAGTATCCATTAGGCCAATTACACCCCAGCGCCGCCACTGTTTAAAACAGAAAAAAAAATTGAAAAAGAACAGAATTTCAGTGAAATAGAGTTTTTTTCTGTTTTTGTTTTTTTTAAACTCAACCATAAACTATTAAGACATTTTCTCTCTTGAAAAATATATTAAATATTTAACCGCCTTTCGACATTTTTTTCATCTTGATAATTGGAAGAGATGTTTCTATACAAAGATATCTATTTATATAAAGTTAGGTATGTTTATATATTTCTATGTATAGGATTCACTCCTAAACTAATTAACCGATCATTATAAATTTTGGAACACAGTTGATCAGACTAAGGGTGGGTAATGTGGGCTATATTTATTTTAATTTACTTTTATCAAAGGAGGCAAAATGAGAATTCAAATACCTCCAATTTTTGTGAAATTTTAACAATAGAGACATCAATTAATAAATAGTCTCTAGATTTCACTTTCTTTGGAAAAATTTAAAGGGTTTTTAGGGGGTATAATATGAGCACAATCTTCCATTTGAAAATTCAAATATTTCAGATTTGCATCAAAATTTAAAGGGTTTTTAGGGGCATAATACGAGCACAATCTCCTATTTGAAAATTCAAATATTTCAGATTTGCATCAAAATTTAAAGGGTTTTTAGGGGGCATAATACGAGCACAATCTCCCATTTGAAAATTCAAATATTTCAGATTTGCATCAAATTTAATCCATAGTCATTAGACACCAATTAAGCAAGATTCCCTCAATTTAAATTTCTTTTTAAGACCTCTTAAACTCAGACCTTAAATGTTAGACATTTTCTAGAATCAAAATTTGAATAAGGATTCTAGACATAAGGTTTAGTATAATTATATCTTATAATACTGTTGGATAATAGCCCTGTGAGGCCGGACGCATCTTGAGGTGGGCGTATGTGTTGGAAATCCTTTGGTTTGGCTTGCGCGATATAGTGCGGGTGGACCCGTACAGTCGAGTGCAGAATAGGACTGTTCTCACAGTCGGAGCTCACAGACGCTGACAGGGTCACCACGTTGACGAGACCTCAGGTCAAGGGTCAATGTGCACCTGCGATAGGGGCTCTGTGACGTCATGAGCTTTTGTGTGGGAAACAGAGTTTTGCCAGTCTGGGTTTTGGAAGCGAGCCGAACGGACGATTTCTCTATGTAGTCTTCAAATGATTAGGGGAATTAAATTCCCTAAGAGAATACAGACATGAGATTTCTTCTTCCCTCCTCCTCGAATGGCTAAGGACTTAAGCTAGGATTTAACTACGATAAAGCAGTAATTTGGTCTTTCCCTCGACGTTAGTGAATATCTCCGGTGGCGACGATAACTGACGCCTGTAATAAACAAATGAAAAGTAAAAGATTGTTGCCTCGTGAATTTGTGTTATAAAGATTTTGTTGCAGACACAACGGACGGCGAGGTTCACGGCAGAAAGAAAGAAGAAAGAATTTACAGACTGGACGACATCGAGACGGCGCCCCTCCGCGACGAAGAAGTAAAGGTACGAGAATTTAAAGGTATGCAACATATTTTTGGGGGGGTTAAAAATGACCAGTTGTTAAAGCGAGAACTGCCACGGCCCATTCCGGGACGGGTATACGGAGCGAGAACTGCCATGGCTCAACGGGACGGTATACAACAATACGGCATAATCACATAAGATCACCAAAGCAACATTGAGCCTGATCAGTACCAGATGGCCGACCATTTGGGAATATCAGGCGTTGCATACGTATACAGGTGTGGCGATCCGTATACATATCTAGCCATTAGATAAAACATAACTAGGTCCAGTTACAGCTCGGAATTTGTCAACGTTTCACCTATGCCTACTGGTATAGGAGAACTTGCTTGGCCTTTTGGCTAAGATCAAAGTGTAGTATCTTCGGGGCTTGACTTACGCCGGTCAATGGGTCTGTTCTGTGCAGTTCTAAATGGTCCACCCTCGCAGGCTTTGCCTTCCCTCTTTGGGGAGGAGTATGTTTATTGCTTACTGTCTGAGGCGCCCCTACCGGGGAATGCCGACGGGGCTGCCCAGGCAATTTTTAAATGGCCAGAGTGCTCACCTCTCGGGCGCTGGCTTTTCAAACCCCACTTACCCCGACCCGACCGTGGGTCACATCTTACTTGTGGGAGTAGGAGTAAAAACTGGCCTTGTGCCTAACTCCTGGAGAGAAGTAAATCAATACTGGTATAGGAGAACTCAAGTCAATATCTTGTAAGGAGATATAAAAGTGGTGCACAACGGTTCAGGGAATTAATTTTACCTGTCCTGGGACGGGTACTCCTCTAGTATAATATAAATATATATGTATCTCTCTCTATATATATACAGGGTGGGCAAAAATAAGGGTCCTATTTTTAAAAATTCATAACTTTTTTATTTATTGATTTTTTTTTTTTTTTTTTTTTAGAATAAGTAAAGGACCCCTTCCGAAGCAAGCATGAGCCGTATTAGCCCTAAGGAACGTACCCTCATTTAGAAAACATTATTTTTGCTTAAAAAACTCAAAACAGTGTAAAAAACAATACTTTAGTTTTTGTAAGTTTTAAGAAGTGTTTTTCGGCTAAAATTTGTTTTGTTTATTTCAAAAAATCTCGGAAGGGTCAGTCTACACACACATAAAGTTTGGTGAGTTTAACTTTTATTTTGTGGAAGTTATTCAAATTCAAGTTATTCAAATTTAAAGATAGGACCCTTATTTTGGCCCACCCTGTATAATATAAATATAATTTTTAGAAAGAAAGAAAAAAACCCAAGAGAAAAGTTCTAGAACAATGATTATTTTTATTTTAGAAGAAAATATTTTCTGTGTAAAACAAAACAAAAAACAACTCCAACAATAAAAGAAAGAATTTAGCCTGGGAATTCTTCTTCTTTTCTTCTTTTTTTTTTTTTTTTTACTTCGTAAGAGTTTATTTAATGAATGTCAAATAAATCGAATAACATGGAAGGGAAGAAGAAAGAGAAAAGTTCAAATAGTTTTTGACCTTGCCTGTCATTGGCTAATGTAATAATGAATCACTGAATCAACGCAGGACAATTGCGCTGGTGGTCTTAGAAAACAAGCCTCAAACATCTAATAAACGCATTCCTTTATAAACACTCTTTTCAATCTTTCATCGAATAAGCTGTAACGTAAAAATCAAGAAAGAAAATATTCATTAAAATAGACAAAAATTCAGTGAAGTTTAAAGAAAATAGTTTGACGAATATAATTTATGCAAATATTTGCTTCCAGAATCAAGAATGAACTAATAAATAAATATTAATGAGGAATAACTAATGTTAATATTTATACTATACTAGACCACCCGTGACCCGTTGGGTCAGTTTGTTATATTAGCTATGGAATTCATGTATGAGCGTGACACTTGTGGCATAAAGAAAATAGGTTTTTTTTACATAACAGAAGCATTTCTATGAAAGTATATTAAAATGAAAAAAGAATATAGATAGATTTCTATGAGTCGTTCTGTTTATTATAATTGTTTTTTTTTTAATTACAGTTACTGAATTATAAGTGGTTGGTTAGGGCGATTTGAGAAAGGAAGGGGGAACAGCAGGCTTTCTCGCGTACGTAACGAAAACAGAGGGAGTAGGAGTGGTGAAATCTATGAGAGGGAAAGTGGGAGGTGGTTTCGTTCACCGACCGCTAGTATGGCTGATATTAATAATGAGTGTTGTTTTTTTGTTTGTTTGTTTTTGTTTTTTAAAAGGGAGGAGTTTTTTTGAAACTGCGACAGACTTTACGAAGTCCTCCTGTTGAATGTTTTTAGCCGTGAAGAAAACAAATAAACTATTTGATGAAATTAAATGAAATTGTTTAAAAATTTCCAGAATGAAAAGTTTCATGCGTTCGTTAATCATAATAGAGAATAACGGAATTGGAATAACAGATTGAAGACGATGCTATTTACGCATGCGCAACCGGATGTTGAAAACCGGAAAGCTGAAAGCTGATCGCAAACATACAAGAACAATATAGATTTCGGCTGATGCGTTCTCCGGTCTTCTTCAATTGTAGAGTTCATTTATAGTGGGTTTTATTATTGTTAAAATATGATTGTTGTTAATTGACAACAGGATTCAAAAAGTGAGAGAACAAACTCAGTGCAACAGTGCAACTGTGCAACTGTGCAACAGTGCAACTGTGCAACAGTGCAACTGTGCCTTCCTCCTCACCCTTTTTAGCCGCCCTTTTTAAATTGAAGAAATGTCATTATGATCATCGTTAAAGATCTAAAAAGAAACGTGCAAAAACAGCTAATAAAGAAAGACATCTTTTGATAAGGCTGAATTGTGTTTGTTTCTTTGTTAACCTGTGTATATAACATTTGATTTATTGTATTTTTATGTAATTATTTTTTATTGGTGATTGCAGCGTTCGTTGTTTTTTGCTTACTATTATTTTGATTGTCTCACTTCGTAAGTGATTAAGATGCAGACAATTGTATTATTAGTCGCCCTTAACTTTATAGGACGTATTTTTCGTAAATATATGTTTTATTAATTTTATAAATAGTAATCCATGGCTAACTTAGACAAGGATCGAACCTTCGATATTGGACCAAGACGCTTGTCTAGAAATATGTACGATTTTTATCACCTAAATATTTCATGTATTTTTATGTAATTATTCTGTTTTAATCCTTTTGTTGAGTATTTATTACCAACTTCGTCCAGATAGAAACAAAACCTATTGTAAATGATTCATTGTAGATACCTATTAGAAACTATTTATTAATTTAGGATTAAAAACATACAGGTTAGGGTTAGGTTGAATAGTAACAAAAATTTGTGCTTCTATAATAAAAAGCCGAAAAAAAGTTTTTTTTGTCTTTTAGTGTTGGAGAGGTAAATAAGGGGCAGGTAACTCTTCACAACAGCTTTCGAACAATATTTTTCTAACTCTAACCCTAACCCCTTTATGTCTAATCGGCGTTCTCCTTGCACAGTAGCCACATGTGCAACGCCAATTAAAGCCATCAGTTTTGATTACTGATGGCACAAGTCGCATCTCATGGCCACAGTTGCAGGTTTCTGCACCAGAAATTAGTCTGTGTGCTTGTAAAAAATCAATTTGTTTTGCACTGTCTAATGTAAAATACAGTATATCTTCGAACTTGAAAACGGTTAAGATCCATGATCCTAATTTCAGAGAAAATCGTGTTTTTATTACTCGCTCAGTATGTTTTAATCAAATTAGTTTATTGAGTATTTGCATTGATTGTTTCCCTTATAGTTTAACGGTGCTTCTATAATAAAAAGCCGAACAAAGTTTTTCTTGTATTTTAGTGTTGGAGAGGTAAATAAGGGGCAGGTAACTCTTCACAACAGCTCTAGCTTTCGAACAATATTGTTCTAACCCTAAACCCTAACCCTAAACGACGTTTTCCTTGCACAGTAGCCACATGTGCAACGCCAATTAAAGCCATCAGTTTTGATAACTGATTACACAAGTCGCATCTCATGGCTACAGTTGCAGGTTTCTGCACCAGAAATTAGTCTGTGTGCTTGCAAAAAATCAATTTGTTTTGCACTGTCTTATGTAAAATACAGTATATCTTCGAACTGTAAATTCGTTGTAAGAGTTACCTGCCCCTTATTTACCTCTCCAACACTAAAAGACAAGAAAAACTTTTTTTCGGCTTTTTATTATAGAAGCACCCAAAAATGAAATAAACCTGATAAGAAGTCGATGTAAACATCATCATCATCATCTAGTCGTGTCACGGATCTTCTTGACTCTCAATCTCAATCTATCCTCCATCACACTAGGTAGGTCTTCATTGCTAGTCTTCTGCTAGTTGCTTGCTGCAGGTTCTGTGCAGTCTCCCCACTGAGGAGCCACATCCCTGTTTGGCCAGCCACAAAAGAACATCACTGACGATTTCATTCTTCGCAGTGACCAGCAAATCTGGGAGGTGACGGTGGTTAAGTGGATAACGACATGGACTGAAAACCTGGGTGTTCCAAGTTCGAATCCAGTCGGTTCCACAGTATCACTTTCACTTAGAGATGTTGGCAACCTTCTTGTGGTTCTTCCCGTAAGTACCCGATGTCTTTCCAGAACGTTTTCTAACATGAAAAACATTGGGGAAACTAATGCCAACATCAGGATCATCTGATTCACACGAAAGAAGAAGATAAAATAACATTTGTTTCTCTTCAAATACAATTTCTAATTATTTAACCAACCAATCATTTTATTTGTGACCAGGATTTTGTATAATATTCTATATGAGGTTTTATAAAAGTTTCATAAAAATTATATTTGAATCTAATATATTCATAAAATAACATGGGAGGTGACAGTGGTTAAGTGGATAACGACACGGACTGAAGAAATCAAATCTGGTTCTTCTCTTTGATCAGAGCTGAAATTTAGTGGAAATGAGAACTTCCATCCACCGGCTCCCCATGTTGAAGATCGGGGAACGGCCTCTAGAGGTCAGCTGCGAAGACACACAATAAGCAGTTTCCAGACAAAATCACGGAAGCCACCCTGCCAGGGGTGCGGGGAAGCCAAGGGGAGCAGTTTGGTGGATGGGGAGCAGCTTGGTGGATGTGTGCTCCCAGCAGATGAACTCGCCAGTTGAAGTCAATGGTGGAGCACTCTAGATCAACCAAGAACTATTGTGTTGGGAGTCCTTAGACAAAATACAGCTATTGAAGGATCTAATATGACTATGTAAACAGTTAAATATAAAATACAGGGTGAGCCAAAAGTAGGTGGACAGTAAAAAGCATTTATTTAGAGATCACTTATACGTACAATTACATGTAATAAAACAATTATATTAATGAAAATTAAATGTTATTTACTTAAAAATGATCTTAAAAAGCGGTAAGATTTTTAATACAAATTATTTTTAAAAAGAAAGTAATTGAATGAAGCAGCTGCTGACCAAATACTTGCTACACTGAAGAGACGTAATACAGCGAAACAGCTGTCTGTAGATTATCAGGGTGAGCCAAAAGTAGGTGGACAGTAAAAAACATGTTTTGTCGAAGCGTAAGAGGCAGACTTTAAAGCTGTGTAAATCAAGAAGGAAAACAGTTTGAACAGTTGCGTTGATAAATAACATTTAATTTTCATTAATATAATTGTTTTACTACATGTAATTGTACGTATATGTGATCTCTAAATAAATGTTTTTTACTGTCCACCTACTTTTGGCTCACCCTGTATATTTAAAAGATGTTTCTGACATTATTTAGTAAAGAAAATATGCAGGAAATAATATAATTTTTATTTTCCAGGAAAAATGAAATTCTGTTGTTTTGAAATTTCGACTGTGTTCATTGCAATTGAAGTAAAATGTTAAAGCAGTTCGGAATTCAACTGGGGTAAGTGTTAATTAAACATTTGAGAAAGGTTCGTTTTTTTTAGGTTTTTTAATACTAAAAAAAAAATTTTCAGCGGTAGGTCAGCCATTTAAGTTGATTACACCGTAGGGGTATGTTTGCGGCTAAATAGAAAGAACAGTGCCAAGTACTTCCTTAAATAACTTTCGGGACCGTTGCTCTGCTCGCATAAGAGATTGTTTATTATTAAACAAATCAGAATTGAAATTAGGTTTGGTAGTTTTGTTTTACGGCATATCAACCCTTTTTGGGTTATTTAATGCCGAATCTGGTCATTATAGTAAAAGTTTTTATGCTTCAAGTTCTTTATATCTTCAAATGTTTAATCAGGGTTTTTGGTTTGGTAGTTTTGTTTTACGGCATATCAACCCTTTTTGGGTTATTTAATGCCGAATCTGGTCATTATAGTAAAAGATTTATGCTTCAAGTTCTAAAAATAAAATAAAATAAAAAAGGGGAGAGAGAAAGGGAGAGGGGCTGTTGTTTTTGTTTTTGGTTTTGTAGAACATAATTAAGTTTTACAAAAAAAAAAAAGAAGAAAAACAAAAAACGTCAATGTAGGTGAATTTCGTCTCAGGGAGCCACAGGGCAGCCTGATCTGGTATCACCAGAGAATTGAAATTAAATATTTGTTCTAATCAGCGCCTAACTAACACGTCAAGCAGATATTTCAAGCATCGTAAATGGTGGCTGTTGCTGCTACTGTTGTTGCCGTTTGTGGTAAGGACTACGACTGCTACAATTTTGTTTTTAAGGTGTTTGAAAATCAACATGCAAAACTTCTTCATATCCAGTTTTTATGATTATTCAACTGATTCCCAATATTATTTTAGTTATTTTAGTTATTTTAGTCCGAAAAAAAAGTTTAGATTAGGATTTATTTACTCGCAGTTTCTTGCTTCTGTTTATCGGTGAATTTGCTTTCCTCATTTGACAGTTATCTCCCTTAGTATTTAGTGATTAAAAAACTCTGGTCCCTTGACCTATTGGTAAGGAGCTAAGTGTGTTGGATAATAGCCCTGTGAGGCAGGACGCATGTTGAAGTAATGGAGATCGTTTGGTTTGGCTTGCGCGGTTTAGTGCGGGTAGACACGTACAGTCGAGTGCAGAATAAACTGGTTCTCACAGTTGGAGCTCACAAGCGTTGACAGGGTCACCACATTGACGAGACCTCAGGTCAAGGGTCAAGGTGCACGTGCGCATAGGGGTTGTGTGACGTCACAGGCTTTTGTCTGGTCAGTGGAAGCAAATCGAACAGACGTGTTTCTCTATGTTGTCCGAAATGAGAAATGGGAACTTATTTCCCTAAGAGAATACAGGCATGAGATTCCTTCTTCCCCCTCCTCGAATGACTAAGGACTTAAGCTAGGAATTAACTACGATAAAGTAGTAATTTAGTCTCTCCCTCAACGTTCAGTAAAGCATCTCCATGGCTGACAGAAAAAGATGTCCAGCGGACGGCGATGTTCACGGCAGTACAGAAACGAAGAAAGAATCCAACCACTAGACGACACCCCTCCACACGACGACGAAGAGAAGGTACGAGAATTTAAACCATGCAACAAGTGTATCATCTGTTCTGATATTACACTTGATCATAAAATGTAATAAGTTAAATTCTGTTACACAAAGAAAAAAATACATAGACTTTGTAAATTAACATCTACAAACGATTCTGATACATTTTGCGTTTTCTATCTTTCACAGCATGAGGAACCATTTGAGGCTAAATTCGAGTAGCCGAGCAAGTGTACACTATATATTATATATTGTTAGTGTACACTATATATTATATATTGTTAGTGTACACTATATATTATATATTGTTAGTGTACACTATATATTATATATTGTTAGGGCAACCTAACAAAACAGAATAGTTATTTCCCCTTAAATCAAAAGAAAGAGTTATCACTTGGATAAAAGAAGTCGTCTGTCATGACAGTTGAAAAGTAAACAGAACGGCTCTCAAGATCCAACAAGCATCTCGCGTTCAGCGTTTTTTTTTACATTTCATTTAATCAGTGTTTTTGTTAAAAGGTTCTACTTCGCCCTTTCTTCATTTTTGAGTTTTATTAAACCAATAAAAATGTGTAAAACTCAGACGTAACACATATATATATATATATATATATATATATATATATATAATCTTGGAAGTTTCTCAACCATTAAAACTATATTAAAAAAAAAAAGTCGTTCAGTGGAAAATCACTTATGTAAGTCAATTTAACTTTTACAGTTATTATATTAGTTTGCTTCTAACATTATTTAAGGGATCATCAGTTGTTTACCATGAAAAACTGTTTCGGGAATTTAAAAACAAGACGGTATTTAATTTTATGGCTTCCCAGCAGAGTTGATATATATATATATATATAAATATATATATATAAATATATATATATATATATAAATATATATATATATATATATATAAATATATATATATATATATAAATATATATATATATATATAAATATATATATATATATATATATATATAAATATATATATATATATAAATATATATATATATATAAATATATATATATAAATATATATAAATATATATATATATATAAATATATATATATATATATAAATATATATATATATATATATATAAATATATATATATATATATATATATATAAATAAATATATATATATATATAAATATATATATATATATAAATACAAATCCGATAACATCAGGATATTTGACACACTGAAAAGGCCAAGTTATTGGCGAAATATCTGTATCACTTTAAACTAACAAAAAAATGAAAGTTTATAAAAAGAAGAAAGAAAAAAAAATCGGTTTCGATTTATTTTTCTTTTAAAATTGATATCGCATCTTTAATGCTTCAAAGGTATTTAATTTACCTATTCCTTATTAAATTTCAAATAGATGCTTCTTAAAAAAAAATATGAACCTTAAAACACTTTATACCGATCATGTGTGCATTCACGATCTCATATTTGAAAGTGGGAAACAACAACAAACCCCTTTGGCCCGGCTGCAACAACAGAAGCCAGGAAGAAAAGAAAAAAATACAAATCCGATAACATCAGGATATTTGACACAGTGAAAAGGCCAAGTTATTGGCGAAACATCTGTATCACTTTAAACTAACAAAAAAATGAAAGTTTATAAAAAGAAGAAAGAAAAAAAAATCGGTTTCGATTTATTTTTCTTTTAAAATTGATATCGAATCTTTAATGCTTCAAAAGGTATTTAATTTACCTATTCCTTATTATATATATATATATATATATATATATATATATATATATATCTTCTTCATCGGTTCTTATTCTTATTAACATGCAAGTTGAGTAGTAGCACCATCTACACTGGTGTTCCCAATCCAGGTTGCATGGAAATATCCACAAAGGTTTATTTGAAGCAAAAGTTTTATAGAAGATGTCCTTTCTTGCATAACGCTTTATCGTGATCGACACTAAATGTGTCACCAACCAACGTCAACAGCCGCACTCGACCAAATATATTTCTTAGACCATATTGTTTTACCTTCATGATCGACATAATTCCACTTTACACTCAATGAATCATAATCCCTTCTATGTATCTATTCGGTTTGTTTATGTTTTGTTTATTTTCTCAAAGTATTTAACGGTTAGGGAACTTTTCCCAAAGAAGCAATTGTTATTGTATTTTAGTTAGTAATAATTTATAAAAATAATATTTGTTGTTTTTTATTGTACGAATTAAAAGTTTCTCCAAATAGTCAACAGTTATTTTTGGGAAATGAAAAGTTATCATTTAAATGAATAGACATTAAAAGAATGGGAAGAATCCGTGCGAAGCAAGAATTAGGGAATGTTATTCGGTTATTCTGTAACCGTTTTTTTTTTTGTTAACGGATTCCGTTGGTTCAAATTCTGTAGAAGTGTTTGTTTTTAAGTAAGGAAAACGTAATGTTGTTTATGTTAGATGTATAATGTAAATATCAGAACATGAACGGCGTATTACCTGAATTAGTCGTAGATCGGTAAGGTAAATCGGCATAA